>JBBJLS010124525.1:0-17393 GCA_037577275.1 Bryconaethiops microstoma | reverse complement strand
ACACACACACACACACACACACACACACACACACACACACACACACACACACACACACACACACACACACACTCACTGAAAGCACATAAGACAGAGCTGTGAGGTTAGGGGATGCATGCATCTTGCATTTAGACAAAATTGGATTGAGGTGTTGGAATCCCTTTGTGTTCCACTCAGCTGCTAACGGATGAAATATACATGAAAGGAGGGAACACATCCAGCAGACATCAATTTCTAGTCCCCTCAAAACGCATGAATGTTTAAAGGAATACATGTACGTCTTATCACACATTAACCCATTAAAACCACAGTCTTGGATTTATTCTGCTGTAACTACAGGGATTGCATTGCCGACTGGCAGAAGTCACTGAAGTACATATTTGTACCCTGCAACCCAGTTAACAGCTTACTCCTTTGAACTCAAGATAACCAGAATTTATTTCTGCACACTATACAATTTTAAAATAACATAGGTAAATACAGGTGACACGGCTAGATGAGTCATTCTGGTGCTTATGTAAAGTGTCTCCTGGTATAATCCTGTTAGTTTGAGCGCTCATTTGTGGCCTAGATTGGCTGCTGTGTCTTGTAGCATACAGCAGAGTGCAGCATTACAGCAAATTAGCCTTGACCTCCCTTTTCTCTCAGGACAAATAGTAAAAAAGCGAGGATGAAACACACATTTTACCTCATCTAAACTTTAGTGTTGGAGAAATGCTTTCATTCAACACCCCGACGCCTCATTGGATTATCAGCCGTCACAGCCGAATGAGTTATTTTGCGTCAGTGGCTGAAAATCAGCCTAAGTGGATTGTGAATCCTCTATGAGATTTGAGTGCATTCTCAGAATATGTCTATCGTGCTAGAGCTCTGCATACTTTTCCCTGACATATTACTGGTTAATATTAAAGCGCCAATGGTCAATATTAATGACGGAAAACAGTGGAAGTGATGTAGCCTTTGTGGAATATTTACATGCATTTCCAATTTGGTGCTAAATGTTTTACGAAGTTTTGCGTTTGAAGGGCAGCTAAAAAGTTAATATATAACCAGAAATGTGTCACGTCGCTGGTTGAAACGGAGGATTGTTATATTGAAGAAAATTGTTATAATGACCTCAGTATATTTCACAAATAGTTCCCTGAATCAGATATTCTCACTTATCAGCGCTTTTTGCTACTTTTTCGAAGCTGAAGGCCAAAAAGGAATAGTCCGAGCTGTAGAGAAAGGGACGCAATTCCCAATGGCCATCGTTTGCGATTCCAACACTGTCTGTAGCCCTTAATTAGACCCATCTGTCACTAGTCTCTTACATGAGAGGAATGAGTAGCTTCCTGTCTAGGCCTGTAACTGATGCAGAATGAGACAGGCTTGCTGGGTTATGTCGTGGCGCACATGCAGGATTTTCCTGCTGTGTGGAGAAAAGACAGTGTCACCTTGCATGTTCTCACAGAAATTGTACCAGCTCTCACGTAGCAGAGTTGACATCGTGCAGAACCTAACACCCACTTGGTTATGAAACTAAGCATTGAATTCTACATTCCTGATTTACAGTGTGCTCTTCGGGCCAGCTTCTGCTTTGAAGAACCTTGAGGCCTGTAATAAACTGTTACATCAGAGAAATGTTTGAATATGGGAGGATAATGTTGGTTTGAAGTCTGAGTAACCGTTGGTTTAGCTACTTTTCCCAACACATTATGGAAATCGCGTAGAGATGCTGATTTCAGTACCTTACTATATTCCACAGTTACATTTGACTGAATTTGAATCAGATAATGGAACTGAAAAAGAATATTTTGAATCAGGAAAATGTACCCTTTGAAGAATTTAATATATTTCATCCAGTCGATAAATGACTGGATAGTGATACATTTTTGTTTTACCTACTCTATATGATCACATAATGGATTGGAAACCAAAAAAATGACTATAAGGCTTTAATTTTCATCAATACTGAGAAAAGTCTACATCATATAATGAGATTATATATATATACAGTGTAACATGTAACATGTGTATTTTACAGGACTTATTGTAAATGTGGCATTTTCCTCTGAAGTCTTTTCTTTTGTCTTTTCCCGTTAGACCGCAGCAGTCAGTGCAAGTAGAGCAGACCATCATGAGGCTGGTAAAAAAGAATAAATCAATGAGAGTCAGAGCCAAAACATTAGATGTGTAAAAATCAATTGCTTTGGGCATTGTTAAGAAATAGTATTATTGCTCACTCATTGGTGAGCTGAGCAATAATAGCCAACCAGGCATACCACAGAGGCCCACAGTAGTGGATAAAACAAGTCTTTCAGTCTTTCGAACAAATCAAAAACATGATCTAGGATGTAGGCACAGATGTGCCAAAGACGAGGAAGAAGAATGCACCATGGCCTCAATAAACAGGATTTCCCACAAGACATTACTGGAGATGCTCAATAAGAGAAAGGTCATTTTGATACACATAGTAAATGAAAACACATGTAGTGAAAGATTCTGGTTGAAAGGCTCATGAACTAGGTCAAAAATAGAAAAGTGTGGGGAAAAAAAAACAAGGGATAGGCTCATAAACGAAAGCAAGCTACTTCATCCGTGAAATCTATGATGTGACTGCCAACAGTAGCAGGAGGATGAATGTAGTTCTTAGATCTAACCGAAAGCCTGATAAGTTTTGATCAAAATTTGACCAAAATTGAACAGCCCTTCACTTTGCAGCAGAGTGATGAACTGAAAAAAACATACAATGAAGCTGTTATAGTGTTTTGAAGGCCTAAAAGTGTAATGTTCCTGACTGACCAACCTGATCCCCCACTGACCATGCAAGGAGCACAGAGCGTGGAGCATGGCAACAGCCCTCAAAAAACAGCCCCAGAAAAAGGATGAATTAAAAGTCTGACAGGGCATCAGTAGGAAAGATATCAAACATCTAGTGTTGTCTGAGGGTTGGAGATGTCATATCAGTGGATGACGAATTACAAAAGATTTGTAGACTAGTTTTAAATATGACATTGTTTTATGTTTGTCAGTTTCCCAAAAACCCTTACACACATTATAATGCATGCATTATACTTTACTACTGAACTAAAGATCATATTCTGATATAACTATTTCATTTAGTATCAGTAATGATTTAATAAACGTTAATTACACTGGTGTTCAAAAGTTTAGAATCACATACTGCCGTCATTACAAAACTGCTGTTATTGTAATCAGAAATGTAAGAATATACTCAATGATATAATTTATAGCTTCTTATAAATTAGATTCAAGATAAGTAGTAGACCAGCAGCATCATAATACAATCACTTTATATGTGTATCTTCAACAACTGTTAGTAAAAAAGGTAATTTCAGACTTTTCGAGTGGCGATTTAATGGTAGTGTATCTCATCACTCATCGTCATTGTTTTAGTCACTGTTTCATTTTAAATATAATGTCCTTGAAAACAGAACCAAAGCAACAAAACCTGTATTGCTTTCCATTATTTATGGTCTGAGCAGTATGTTTCCCTTTCTGTCTATAAGGAAACTCATTGCTTGGCTGTCCGTGGGTCTTGGCTAGACGTTTATACATCATGTTTCTTTTTTTGAAAGCTTTCAGTTCACTATGATTCAGAACTCTGTAGTCAGGTAAGGAGCAAACTGCAACTAGCCCTCAAGCAAGTTACCCCACTGCTTTCCCTGACACCCTGGAGCGTGTTAATCTCTCAGCGCCCGCCTCTGTCTATGCCCCTGTGTTAGTCTGTGTGTGGGTGGGTGGAAGGGAGTGAGTGTGTGCGTGTATGCGTGTGTGTGTGTGTGTGTGTGTGTGTGTGTGTTCCTGTTAACTGCTGGGTGAATGTGAGGTGTTGTGAACTGCAGAGGTTCCTGCTTTGAGGAAAATAAGCCAGGAGATATTTTTATCCCCACTGCTGAAGCTCCCTTTGAAAAGAAGGGTGTTTTTGTTATGACTGAAGAGTAGCCATAGGAGCATCTCTGATAGACCTGAGCGATTTCTTTGTCCTAAGAGGAACGGGTTTATTTTCAAGGGAATTCGACGATGATCCAGTCTTTCCACATACCAGGGACCACTGATATTCAGTGTATTTCATGTTGAGTTATGCCAGTGCTGGTTCTGGGTTGAAGCCTGGCCCTGAGGCAGCCCGCAAGGCTGTACAAAACCTTGAACAGGCTTTGATCGAAAGGAGAGAATTCCTCACCAACATCAGGAATATTAATGCAATTCACGCTTTTCTATTCCTGCAGTGACTCGGAAGAGAACAGCTTCAGTAACCTGCTGTCTTTGTGTGGAGTGTAAATGTTTCCACCTGACCTTGCCTGTCTCAAATTGTACAGGCACTATACATCCAGACTAATGGCTTACAAACATTGAAACACAGTGTCTAGTTAATAACACTTCATTGCAGTGAGGAGGAGGACACAATGTTCTTATCTTTAATGGGTAGTAACTCTAGTCATTTTAAATCGGGTCTTACTGTGTGTGAGTGAATGTGTCTGTGTTTTTGCCCTTTGATGGATTGACAGCCTGTCTAAGGTGTTTCTCTACCTTATGTATTGGACCACTAGAATAGGAGATCCTAGTGGTCCTGCGCAACCCTGGTTAAGAACAAGGGGTTCAGATAATGCATGGATGGATCGAAATCTAGTTTTTGATCACATAGATCTTCTATGCTTAGTCAGACTTCAGGATACAATGTGTATCCTATATTGTCCCATACACTATATGAACAAAGGTATTGGGAAGCCGGACCATCACACCAATAGTTACTTTAATGACATTGCATTCAAATACATAGACTTTACTATAGAGTTGGTTCAGCCTTGCAGCTATAACAACTTCCACTCTTCTTGGAAGGCTTTTCACAAGATTTTGGAGTTTCTGTGGGAATTTTTGCCCATTCATTCTGTAGAGCATTTATGAGGTCAGGCACTGATGTTGAACGAAAAGGTTTGGCTCACAGGTCAGGGCTCTGTGAGGTCAGGGCTCTGTGTGGGCCAGTCAAGTTCTTCCACACCAAACTCATCCAACCATGTTTTTATGGAGCTTGCTTTGTGCACTGGGACACAGTCATGCTGGAATAGAAAAGGGTCTTCCCCAAACTGTGTCCACAAAGTTGGAAGCATGGCTTTGTCCAAAATGTTAAGATTGCCCTTCACTGGAAGTAAGGGGCCATCTCAATTCAATAATTAAGAGGTGTCCCAATACTTTTGTCCACATAGTGTTACTAGTGATGGACAATCTCCAATAACTTCATGAATGTTGACAATCGACGACTGGCTTGCAGACTGTTAGTGCAGCCACACATTTTGGCCAATATTAGCTGGGTACATAACTTTACAAATTAATGCACATATTTATTTACTGTACAATAGCTCACCTGATAATAGTTTAACAGTGACTCTAGTATGACTTCTCATAGAGCTACAAAACTGGATATTTTTACAGGAGGCTCATGTACAGCAGAAACAGACATGTCTCATGCTTTCTTATGCACTGAAAAACATGAAAACAATTTGGGAACAAGCGTTTGAAAACAGAAGGTGGCAGAGATGTAGTTATATAGTTACCAGAACGTGATCTGTATTCGGAATAAAGCTACAATCACCTACTTTTTCCGGACAGGATTTTTCTCTGTGTACTGATATCATATAAGTTTACAAAAACCATAGGAAAAACATTAAAAACGTTTCTTATTAAAAAAGAGACTGTTGGTTTTGGTTCTGAAATCTGATTGGCTGAGCCAGATTCGACCACATCAGTCATAAATAATTGCTACTTTTGCCGTTTAATTGCTTGGCAACCAGTCTATAGAACTGGTCAGTGAATGAATTTGAATGAAAAATATTATTTACATAAATCATAATCTAATTTTTTGTTGAATTGTATTGCTGTCAACGGACACAGGACGCACGACCTCTTTTTCCTGTTTGTTTAATTAATTAAATAATTTATTAATTTGTATTTAACTGTGTATTCATATATGGCCAGTCAAGGTCCAGAACGTAACAATTTGTTTTATACAAAAAATTCTAAGAAGGCTTTCTAACACAAATACATAAACAATAAATTAAAAAAAAACACAAAAAAATTACTTGATTTCAATAACGTATTTAGCAAACATGGAGTTTATTACCGTACTAAAAACACTTTTTCAGCTTTTTGGGGTGATATTTACTCATAACTGATCAATAAATAAATTAATAAATAAAAATGGATGAATAAATTAATTAGTTAACAGAGTTTTTAATTTTGACAATATTACGAAAAGAAACAAATGAACCAATCAGAAGAGAGCAGGCGGAGCGCAGCCAATCAGATGTCAGAGTTTCTGAGCACGTCCGTGATCATGCCTGTGTGAGAGTAGGAGGAGTCCTGAGTGATAACCTGATCAAAACTGTTCAATAACTCCGTCTCTGCTGCTACAGAGGTAACGTTCAGTTTTCTCCCTTCAGTTTCTCTTCTGTTGATTTATTTTCGGGCACAGTGACACTCATGTTATCTTTGTTTGCTTGCTGTCATGTCCACCTTTTTTTGTTTACAGGTTAAATAGACGTTGGAAGAAAAGACAACCTCTGCAGTTTTTCAATTTCACAGTTTTATGCTCAACTTCAGTCCAACGACATAATAAAGTATATTTAAGTTAGCATTTTCCTTGCTGCCTCATTAGCACTGTCCTACTACACAGCAGAGTTTGTTGTTTGGAAGGACAGTGCTACAGATGTAGTAGAGAGAATGAAAACTTTAATGTAACCTTTACCCTAGATAACCTGCCAATCACTGAGTGGCTTGATGCATCAGTTCAGCTGCACACTGAGTAAAATAAGACCCATAAGCCTTAAAGACCAACCCATGGATCTTCTATGTACAATATTTTTGTCCTAGAGCAAACCAAACAGTCCAGCTACTTTAAGGTGCCCCTGTTGCTGACACATGCATTCAGATGAACTCGCACAGAAAAAAATGCCAGTAGAATAGGAGGTTTTACTTAGTCCTTAATTTAGCTCCAGAGAGTAACTTGTGTAAATATATCTATGTTATAGCTTTAGGTTTGGACTGTGCATCAGTATTTTGGAGGAATAGAATTCTGCTTTCCTGTTGCACCAGTGGCAAATGTCATTGTGGTTGTTACCGGTTATTGTAATATGGTATTATAACACATTCTCCTTCTGTTATTACTTAAAGGTAATGTTGAGGGCTTTAATCAAGTGCATTTTGACCAATCCTGTCGCTGGTAGAAGAATGATGTCCCAGAGTAGCCTTGCTGGAAAAGTCGCCATAGTTACTGCCTCCACAGACGGGTACCAGATCTCCTTCTGCTGTCACCTTGGTGCTCAGTGTATTTTATTATTTTTTTGGCTATTTGCAGTTGTTGAGATTTAGTAACAACAACAAGCATAGGTGTTAGCTACTGCAATGGGCACAGCATGAACATGAAGTTGTGAAAAACTAAACGCAGTGTAATAACTTGATTTCCAGGATTGGCTTGGCTGCTGCACAGGCACTGGGGAAGAGAGGAGTTCATGTTGTTGTGAGCAGTCGTCGGCAAGCCAATGTGGACAAGGCTGTGTCACTGCTGCGCAGTGAAAACGTCCAGGTGACAGGCACCATCTGTAATGTGGGGAACAGAGAGGACAGAGAGAAGCTGGTCAACTTGGTGAGATCTTACTTACAATCTCTATTTCTTGCATTTTGAAGAGGGTTTCTATGATATCTTTTGTTTCTCAGACCCTGGAGCAGTGTGGGGGTATTGACATCCTCATCTCTAATGCAGCTGTAAATCCTTTCTTTGGAAACATCTTGGACTCCACAGATGAAGTCTGGAGCAAGGTATAACTTGAAGCTGTAACTAAGTCCCTATTCACATGTGGTCACTGTATGTGACTAGTATCTGGATTATATCCTGGTAAGATTTTACATGCTTGCATTTACACTGAGAAGTCAGAAACATCTCTGGTCAGCCAGACTGACATCCAGTCACCTGTGCTGCTCCTCTTTTTTTTTTTTTTTTTGTTCCGTTAAAGATTTTATTATGATTTGAATTTAAACAATGACAAGTTATTGTCATGCACGAAGAGATTAAACTTTACATTTTTGCAATAACTGTCTTTTTTCATCAGAACAAGCAGAAAAAACAGCAAAGACTCAAACTTGTCAATAAAAGTTGTAAATCAATGCAACTTGTCATGAAGTATACAATTATATACTTACATTTCAACATTACTGCAAACCATCTTAGAGTTAAAATGGACACAGAGAGACAATTTTAAATCTATGTAGAAGCTTAAATGGCAAACAGACCTTATCCCCAGGCCTTGGGTGCCCCATTTGTTTTACTGATGATCATATTTTACACTTGTATCACTTATTTGCATATTTGGTCTCAGTGTTGATTCTGTGATTGTGCTACATAGATATTAGATGTGAATGTGAAAGCGTCCTTCCTTCTCACCAAACAAGTGGTACCTTACATGGAGAAAAGAGGGTGAGAGAACCAAAACTTTGAAGAATGATTGGAAGAGTAAAAGCTTGTTTTGGACATTTTTCTGTTTTCTTTGTTGATAACTCTCTTGTTTTTCAGGGGTGGCTCAGTTGTCTTTGTGTCCTCAGTAGCTGGATACCAGCCGTTGCCGGTGAGAGCAATTAGTGTCTAGTAAAAATGTTTACATTTCTGCACTGCTAAACTGACCAAGACCAACAATGATTTAACCCTCCTAGACAATCTTCATCCAGTAAGCACTTACTGTGTTCTCTGTATGGTGACCTTTACATATCGTTAGGGTCTGGGTCCCTACAGCGTGAGTAAGACAGCTCTTTTGGGTCTAACGAGAGCGCTCGCGCCTGAACTGGCTCACAGCAACATCCGGGTCAACTGCGTGGCTCCAGGAATCATCAAGACACGCTTCAGTTCTGCTGTAATGATTATTCTTTTACCCTTTCCTTCCTTTCTTTTTTGCAGTTACTGGACCTTACCACTTTCTTTCTGGAGCATGAATATTGTTCCCCTACTATATGTTACAGTATTTTTATTTCTTACTCGATACGCAGTCCTTGATATAGAAAACCCTGTATTTATATTTGATTTAACTTGCAGTTATGGCAGAGTGAAGATGTGGCAAATGAGTTTATGAAGCAACTCAGTATTAAAAGGTATATGCACTTGACTTTCTTTGACAAACTAAATGGGACTTTGAACAGAATGTCAATGGACAGTTATACAGTTGTTATTGATTAACCAAAGAGTGTCCTGGCACTTGATTGTTGATTAGTAATGTTGAGCTCAAGGGAACCAGTAGATCAGTAGACTTTTTTCCCCCTAAAACAATCTGAAAATCTCAGGAAGAAGTATTGATTTGTATTGGCAACTACATGAATTTTCTACATTTAAGAACTAACATCAATGCTTGGTAATATCTGATCAATTGTAGGCTGGGGAATCCAGAAGATATTGGGGGAGCCATTGCATTCCTATGTTCAGATGAGGCCTCCTACATCACTGGAGAGACTATTACTGTCACAGGTGGCATGAACTGCAGGCTATAAGGGTGTGACTGTGTGTCTGTGTAAGCAAGTACATAAATGAAAGAGTGTACTACAAGATTTGCTCAAGAGCCTGGAAAAACACATTTATATATCATACATTATGCACGCAAATGAGACATTCAGCTTTGTGGTCTGATATTTGAAAATTTCAAAATATAATAAACTCCAGTTATTTTGAACATTTTAAGGCTCTTTTTTTTCAGAGAAAAAATGAAAGGCTAACATAAACAGGCAAAATGAAAAAGCTGTAGTTAGATTTTTATTGAGGCATATTTATTAAAATAATATTTTAAATATGTTGACATGATTAAAATGTACAAACGAACTATAAACAGCATGCATACATGTCTACACTTGCACTAGGACTCCTTACACAAACAAGAAACATTTAGAGCAGTAATGTACAGCACTTTATCCTCTAAAAATAGATCTGCATAATGTATTTGAAACAGAAATGGCATAGGTCCATATATTTTAACAACCAGGTTTGTAATAATTACTTAAACATAGCTTGCGGTATATTCAGGCAACAGACTGAACAGCTTGTCACTTTAATTGAAACAAAATAGGCTACATCAGTGGTAGCGCACCTGCTAATGACTCCATATCCAAAGCCAACAACTGAACGTCCATTAAAATAAAATCATCTGCTCCCATTTCCTGGAGATACAATGTCACGCCGAAATAAAAATGGATTCCAAAACTCATTTAAAGTGGGAATATAAGTGTTGTTCTTGGTCTTGTAGTAGCGAGTTGTAAACAGCTGCAAGAATACAAAATGTCAGAACAGGCATCATATTAGCCATGCTGAGATTTTAAACTAATGTATTTTAGTATTACACTGACAAGCCACTTCACCTTGTGTCTATACTGACTGTCCATTTGATCAGGTCCACTAACTATATAGAAGAACTTTGTAGTTTACCATTACAGTAGTCCGTCTGTTTCTCCGCATCTTTTGGAAGCCCCATTTACCCCTTTCGTCAATGATCAGGAACCCCACAGGACCACCAGTGAGCAGGTATTATTTTGGTCATGGATTATTCTCAGCATGGCTGACATGATAGTGGCATGTTTTTTTGTATGTGTGTATATAAACACCGCAGTTTCACAGCTTGTCAGAGAATAGTCCACCATCCAAAATATAACTTCAAAATCCTTCAGTAGCACTGCTATACAGTGAATGATTTACTACCAAAGTAACACCTGCTCAATTGTGGTCCTGTGGATTCCTGACTACTGATCATGGTAAAGGGGGCTAACAAGTGGAGATGATAAAATGGACAATAAGTGTAGATGCCAGGTAGGTGTATCTACCTAGTTAATGTATATAGTGTTAATACACAAATGTACAGACTTACCCTGGCTTTCACATTCTCAGTAGATTCATCTTCTGAATCAACAATAATGTCATCAGTGGATTCAATTAATGGAAAGACTTTTTCTGGAAAAAAAAGTGGACATAATTAGTAAAAAAAAACAAAAAACAAGATCTAGAGATATATATTTACATTTAAGGCGTTTAGCAGGCACTTTTATCCAAAGCGACTTCCATTCCCTAACTACAGGGGGCAGTCTCCCTGGAGGAACTTGGGGTTAAGGGTCTTGCTCAGGAACCCAGAGGTGGTATGCTGAATGTAGGATTCACCTCTTGGCCCAGAGGCAAGTATCCTACCCACTAGGCTCCACCATCCTATATACTGTTCAGCCACAACATTACAACTGTGAAGTTAATAACACTGACAGTTACAATAATGCATGTCATTGGGTTGGACATATTAGGCAGCAAGTAAACAGTCAGCTTTTTAAGTTGGTGTGTTGAAAGCAGGAAAAAATGGCAAGCATAAGGATCCGAGCGACTTTGACAAGAGCCACATAGTAATGGCTAAGAGACAGGATCAGAGCATCTCCAAAACCTTACGTCTTAGGTCTTATTTTTGACACAAACCACCTACCTAAATATTACTGCAGATCAAGTACATCCTTTGACGGTAACGGTACTTCTTAATGGAAGTGGCCTTTCCCTGCAAGATAATGCATCGTGCCACACTGCATACATTTTACAGGAATGATTTGAGGTACCATGTTTGACATGTTAAGGTGTTGCCTCATCCTCCAAATTCCCCAGATCTCAAACTGACCAGGCTTCTGTAGAATGTGCTAGACAAATTAATCCAGTCAATGGAGGCCCCACCTCACTAGGACTGAAAGGATCTGCTGCTAACGTCTTGGTGCCAGATACCACAGCACAACTGCAGAGGTCTTGTGGAGTCTATGCCTCAGCAGGTCAGAGCTGTTTTGGCAGCAGAAGAGGGAGCTACACAAGATTACATAGGTGGTTTTAATGTTATGGCTGATCAGTGTGTTTGTTATTTTGGAAAAACATTTAAAATGGAACACCTATTAAAATGTAAAACATTTATATCGCTATTAAAATGTACTGGGTGTCCTTTCTAGTTTTTTTTGGCATTTTATTTAAGGATTTTATATATACATTACATGTATTTACCTCAAGAGAGGTTTGACAGTGGGCTAACAGATGATAGCTGCTTTACAAAGGAAAATATGAAAATTAGCTGTGCACAGTGGTTGCCAACCCCTCTCCCCATCTTTCTGCAGATGTGTCCAGCACACTTCCAATGTCTAACACACTTCATCCAGCTAACCAAGGCAGTTATTAGATGGGTCAAATGTGGTTTATAAAAGGGTTTGAGAAAGTCTGCAAAGCGTAAACCTACAGGGTCATGGTTAATGACCACTGGTATACAATGGAGAAGACGGAATGTGTTATTACAGTAAAAGAAAAATTAGGTTAGCCTAAAATTCTTGTTGATTACCATTAGCAAACTCTTATTGAAGACAGTTACCTGAACTATCCCTCCTTACTGGCTTCACAGTAGGAATACAGGGTGAGCCAGCACAGATTCTACAAAGAAAAAATATGATTGATAATAAGAATGATAATAATAGTAATATTTGACACAATATTGTTCATAATCACCATAGATTAAAAACACAGTCAGTAGTTACGTATTTATCTCAAACAGGTAACAATCATATCACACAACAAACAATACTCTACATGGCATCTATGTTCACACACTAATATTAAAGAAGTTCCTCTCACTGCGTGTCAGTTGTGTCAGTGAGGTTCTTTTCAGGGGTCCTCATGCAACTGAGTTTCCTTTTTCGGTTTATGGAGTCACTATTTCTCATTTTAATTACATGGTCTGTGGATGACTGTCTTGGGGATTTTGTAGCTTGCTCCTCATTAGATGTGACGTTTGGAAACACAGGTGGAATGAAATCTCGGATATCCAGTCGTGGGATGACTACTTTGAGCTGACGCTTGGTATGGGGAGTAAGGACAGCGAGCAGGTCCTCGCCTTCATGGGATGTGACGTCCTGAGCAGTTCTCTGAGACTTATAGGCATTTTCTTTCTTTGTCTTGTCTGGCTCCAGCACTCTTGTAGAACGCCTTGTCTCTCGTTTTTTTGTTACACTCCTCCTTCCTGCACTTCTTCTCACTGGCTGCATTTGACTTTCATCACTGTCTTCTAATTCGCTGCTTGTAGATGTTTGACTCAAAACAGTAACCAGCATGTTCCCTAAAAAGTCTTCCTTCCCTGGTACATCAGTTTTTGGACTGGACCTCGTTTTGACCCTTGTATAACTAGAAGCTTCTGTAATTAATTTCTCTTCTTCACAGTCTCTTTCCAAAATGGACAATCTGCTCTGATTGGCCGTTCTCTTTGGGAGATCATTACTGGATGTTGTCCCAATCACAGGTTCAATCTGTGACACAGTTTTGCTAGTTTGCCTAGTACCGGACCTCTTTGTTGATGGAGCAGGACTTCGGATAGTGTTTGGCTCAGGAGTGAATCCTGGTTGGCTGGCGTCCCGTACTCTGCCAGAAGGAGCAAGGGAAAGGGAGGACAGGATTGAATCCCCAGTGGAGGAGGGAATAGATGCTGAGGTGAGAGTAAAACAGCAAGAGACAGACAGATACAGGGGGAGACAGAGCACATGATGGACGTAAGGAGAATGAGAAACACTGGAATAATTAATCATTATTAATGATCAATCATTCCTATTGATACTCAAAAAATCATTAAAGTTTTTACTATACTCACCTGCTGAGTCTAGGTGTCCCAGACATTTCTCGTGCTGCAGCAGAGTCTTAAGGAGCTGTGGCTGAGTTGCAGAGCGTGCACACTCTTCCAGCACAGCTGGGGCAGAACTAAGCCATGACACAGTCTGAAACACACAGAGCCACCAACTAGGGTTATGTGGTTTTAAACAACTTGTTAGAGCCATTTCATAATTTCAAAAATGCATATTTGAGCATTTTAGTAATATTTGTCATTCAATTCCAAGTTACTTATAATATCTAAATATTTGTATACTTTTTGCATTTGCTGTAATGTAGGAATAAGAACATTAATATGCGAGTATTGCTTTAAGTGATGCGTTTTTTTGTGGTTGACTGCCAAGTTTAGTGTAGGGGCGTAAGAACGCACATAGAGAGCAGAAACCTTTACCCAGGAGCATCACAGTCTTTTGACTGCCACGTAAATATGTAGCAGTCAAGAATTCATCTTTGTTTTGTATCACCTTATGTTTACAGAAAAAACACAAACAACAGGAAAGTTTGAATTCAAGACTTATTTCTAAAACGTGTCACATGAGAAAGAACTTCGAGGTTTGGGGCTAGTGAGTCGCCGTGATGTACTCACAACTCTTTGTGAACAATTATCAGGAGAGTCCAAAAATCAGTTTTTTTCTGCCAAACACAAAGCTCTTAAAGGACTTTATTTGTGTGGAAATGCCACAAAGAGATGAAACCACGTCCACTGCAAGCTGAGTAGGGCCGTACTGAAACCACAAGCTCATCAGCCAGATATCTATTTTGTCCACATTCCCTACCAAGTGTATAATTTTCACTGGTGGAAAAGGTAAACTAGTGTATTATGTAGAATCCAGAGTTCCTAAGGAAGAGTTTCCCCAGTTTTTGACCTCAATGCAGTTTTTGACCTTAGGCCAGCATTAAGGGCATCTTCCACCCAGGGCTGTCCTACATAGACATTTCTATGATAAACATGTAATGAGGATAAGCAAGGACATAAATATTTTCAGCAAAGCAGCTAATAAACAATTTTTGCACCGCTTTTCATTGCAGCATCCTAATGACTGCTTAAATAAGGAATTTAATAGTTTGTATAAAAAACTTAAAACTGTTGTCGATTAGTCATAAATGTCACAAGGGGAGCTAAATGAAAGCAAATGAAAAGAAACTGACCTGGTCAAGGTCTGGGACTGGAAGCAGCTGGTCCAGTCTGGTCAAAAATTCCCACAGCAGCTTCTGTAGAGCAGAGTCATAGTGCGGCCCGTACTGAGCGTCAAACTCCTCCTGCGGTTAAAATGGGGGAAATAATATCTATTTATATAAGAGGTAAGTGTAAGGTTTAAGGTTTATCGGCATGAAGGGCTTCTCAATATAACTCTATTGATATTGGACGTAATAAAAAAAATGCAGGGAAGCACTGCGTTATTTCTCACTAGAAAGAATCGTCTCCTCTCTTCTTGGTTTTTGAGGAGAGTGTGCACAAGTGTGTGGAAGTTCTTCACAGCCATTTCCACTTTCTCATCCTTTCTCTAGGAAACAAAATGTAGAAAACAAAACAGTATTAGTTATTAGGATTCAAGATTCTTTATTTGTCACATGCATAATTATACGAGCACAACATGTGGTGAATTTAAATTGAATTAAAGAGAACTTTGGAAAGGCTAAGCTAAAGCAATAAAAATCTACAGGACAAAAAAATTCCAACTAAAATATAGAAAACATTACAAACAGAAGGAAGGATCTATACAGTGTGCAAACTGTAACAGGATATCTATGTGTTGTAAAGTGCAGTGTGCTGGTTTGCTGGTTGACATAAAGACTTAAATGACAGGCAGCAGGTGAGGTACAGTGAGGTTTGTTAAGCACTGAAAACAATTCAAACTTAAAGTCACCAATGTGGAAATAAAATGCCCACTCACTTTCCCTTTAGATGGGGTGGGCCCACGCAGTCTCTCCAGCTGAGGGAGAATGAGCTTAGGGTCAGGAGACTGGGATACACGAAGCTGCTCCAAGATCAGCTAAAGGAAGAACATCTGAGATGAGATCCATATAGTGACTGCAGCATCTTCTCCACAAACATGGTACACTCGAGTATTGAGGGAAATTTTCAGACATACACATTCGTGTCACTAACAATGAATGGAAGTTGTCACCAGTTAGCAAGAAATCACTTGACTAATGTTAACTGGTCATTTTTCCTTTCATTAGGGTTGGTGATTATTGCTTTAAAGACAACCCAGACTAATGGTTCCAAGAGTACCACTGCCCCACTTATTTTAGAGCTTCCACTGTTCCAAATACACCTTTTGCAAATCCTAAACTAAATAAGTCTTTCCTGAGGTGAACTGGGTGTGTTAGAACATCAAAAACACTACAACGTACAGGCCAGTTATACTCCAAGACCAGGACTGGGAACCACAGCCAAACACTATTCAAACACTTAGTACTCATGTCACATCTCCATTAATTCCAAGGACAGTTGGCATCACAAGCTATAGTGGTTTGGGAGTTGCCCCTGCAATTGGAAGGCCCTGGGTTCGAATCCCAGGACTGCTAGTGCCACCACCGAGGCACCTTTAAGGTAACGTACCATCCCACACTCTGCTCCCCAGGCGCCCCCGCTTGGTGGCTGGCCCTGCTTCACTTGCTGAATGGGTTAAATGCAGAGAAAGAATTTCACACGGTTCACACTGTGCACGCTGCTGTGGTGTGATGTGTCCACACATGACCATAAAGGGCCACTTTACTTTACAAACATTTTTCAGTAAGCAGAGTGGTGAGGAGATGATTGTGGGGGGTTATTATAAAAAGCAGACGGAACAAAGACCAGCTTGAGAAACATTTCAGATTTCACTACGTTCAAGACAAACACACATTCGTGTCAAAAAAATTGGTGAATGAATGAAGAGGAGGAAAGACTGGAAGTGAAGGGTGATTTTTTTTCATTACCTTTCAGAAGAGTCATGAATTTAAATATTTTTCACAATTCTCAGTCCAAAACTCACCCGTGCCCTCAGACCCACGGTGAGCTTGGCCTGGTGTCTGTAATTCAGCAGCCCTGGTACTGTCTCCGAAACCGATGTCACAAACTCCTCCAACTTTCCAAAATGCATCACATCGCGCTGCTGCATCACCTTCCACACTGCGGCGGAGACAAGTCTCAGCGGTGGGGCCAGAAGACAAAGGGAATTGATTGGTAAAGGCTTGTCTGATTGATTGGAAGGGGAAAGAGAAAATGTATTGATCATGTAGACAACATTAACAGATTATTTTCCTTTGGGTTTTTATTTACCAAAGTTAGATGAAGAGCTTTAGTCAGAAGTCAAGGCTGTACCTGTTCTCTAGGTGCTAATTTGCTTTAATGTATTAATACGATACTAAACATGGTAAAATGACGTTTAGTCACCATGCTGCCCACTGGAACAAACCGCCCAACAATATCAAATCTGCACCAACTGTAGCTTTAAAAAGCTGCACCATTCTCAAGCGCCTTCTTTTAAATATCTGCACTTCAATCACATTTTTAATATTCTTTTATTTCCTTTATTATTTTGTTTTATTCTATAGGATGATCTGGAGGGCCAGCTCTGTTCTTGGATGCCCTCTGGACCAGTGGAGGTGGTGAGTGACAGGAGAATTTACATTTACGGCATTTAGCAGATGCTTTTTATCCAAAGCGACTTCCATTTCCTAACTACAGGGGACAGTCTCCCTGGAGCAACTTGGGGTTAAGGGTCTT
>JBBJLS010124515.1:0-17394 GCA_037577275.1 Bryconaethiops microstoma | reverse complement strand
CTCTCTGGGTGTTTACAGTGGTAGAGACCTTCATCTGACTTTGAGACAGTACGGATGATCATCTCTCCTGTAGTCTGTGTCTGGAGCAAAAATCCATCTTTATAGAAATCAGCTGTGAGGTTTAAGGGCTTTGTGTGGCGAAATAAACAGCGTAGAGTCAGAGGAACTCCCTCAGTCACAGGATGGACAGGACTTTCCAGAATCACAGAACCATCTGCAGGAAAGAGAAAGACACAGGATGGTGAACTCAGTAAAGATTTTAACAAAGAAACTCTATTAGTAATGGATAGACTTGGTCAAAGTGGGTGAATACAAATTTTCAGGGTAGATGGTGCATGATAGGGCTGGGCGATATGGCAAAAAAATTGATCACGATATATTTTCCTAAATTGAATGATATCGATTTTTATCACGATTTTTTCCCCCCGATACTGCCATTTTGAAAGCATCTGGACTGAAACTGGAAGAAACCAGAGATTAGTTCAACACTTTATCAAAGCAAATGGCCTGCATTAACAAGAGAGATTGGGAAAATATAAGAACAAACATGCACTTATTCGAATCCTTCAATTTCTAGAGGCAGTTAAACGTAAAAACTGCAGAATCATTAAAAATTACAGTGCACAGAAGACCAAGAAAACAACTCAAAACCAATGGACTGGTTTAAATTGCTTAGTATGTAACAAATGTAATCAAAAATTTGTGATGCTCCATAGGCTGTCCACATTGTTTCTTTCGGCTCCCAAGCGGCTTAGTTTATTGTAATCTGTAGCCTCATATTTTTACCTAACTTGGCAAATATGAATGCTTTGTGTGTTGACAAACCCTTTTGCATTTAGTGTTTTTATAAGAAGCCTTATATTTGCCTAATTTTATGTATTTGTTCTGTTACAAAAGCAGGCATTCTTACTTTTTTAAATATTTTAATCAAACTTTTCATTTCAACACTGCAAACAAATCCACAAAACAGAAACAGAACCAAACTCAGTAACCAAACAGTACTATGTCCTCAGTGCAGGCTGACATTCAGAAAAATCAAATGCCTCAGCTTGAATCAGCTGATGCGGTTTCTCCTCTCTGTCAGTATCTGCGGACTGACTGTCGCGCCTGTCCTCCTCTCTGTTTTCACATAATGG
The DNA here is from genome assembly GCA_037577275.1 of Bryconaethiops microstoma. Taxonomy (NCBI): domain Eukaryota; kingdom Metazoa; phylum Chordata; class Actinopteri; order Characiformes; family Alestidae; genus Bryconaethiops; species Bryconaethiops microstoma. The sequence goes on along the minus strand of JBBJLS010124515.1, from coordinate 16,258 downwards.
TATGATCCTATATCCTCACATGCGATTGCTGCCAAACAAAATGAAGTTCTGCCGTGAGCAGAGCTGAGCCACTGAGAGTGAGAGCTGAGCACGAAAGGAAATAAAGTGGGGAACGCCTCTCACTCAATGGGAGTCGGTTCTTATGATTCACTTGTTACAAGATGAGCCTGCTGCTTTAAGTAACTATGCATGCTGGGGGATGTAGTTTATGGAGAAGTGTGTGTAGTAGTGCGGGGAGTTTTTCTTTCCATGGCCGCTCTGTTCGCGAGTGCTTTTCGCCACTCGAATGCTCTTTTTGAAGAAAGAAAATGAATGCTCCCGTTCTGAGGGAGGAAAGCACAGGCCTAGCTCCCCGTATCGGCTCATTTTTGGAGCTGCTCAGTCGCCGAGAGAACGAGCCAAAGACGCCTGGTTAGCAGCCGCTAAAACCGAGGCGAGAAGGCAACAACACTACAAAGCATCGGCTCTAAGCGCAGGACACATCACTGCAGGGAAGGTGGATTCTGATTGGCAGTTGTCGTGCACCTTCCGCCGCATGTAATGCATGTGATCGAGTAAATATGCCCACAGCTGATCATCGTAATCGAACTGAATTTAATCATGATCACTAATTGTGATCGTATAATCGCCCAGCCCTAGGCGCGCCAAGAATGCTGCTAACTGCCTTGTAAAGCATTGTGAAGTCCTGCGCGCAGAGGTCTGTGTCTCGGCCGTGTCTCGGGCCGTGAAGTCGAGGGGTGGGGCGGGGCACGCGGTATAAAGTTATTCAAATTAGGTACACATTTGCGCTGTAAATACTGAAAACTGCGTACCACAAACGCCAATTTGTACTTGCATAGCACTTATGTCAAGCCCTGTATATAGTGGTTAATACACAGATTACCTTTACCAAAAACTAAAAAAAGTCTCTGAGTAGAAGTGTACACACACACTCGATACTCGACACTCGAGTGTTCCTGAAACTTCATTGCATACATGATGAAAATAAAAACACACTTTTTTTAAAAACTGCAAACCGTTGCAATTTCCATGTATTTGTGTGAATACAGTGTAGAGCAGACAACACAATGTATGCGTGAATTATTCTTACCTCTGTCATCAGCCAATTGCAAGGTACTCTGAAAGACTGAACAGTGGGCCTGAAAGAAAAAAAAGAGGATCACTACACCCTCCCTCTTCCACGATCAAGTCAAATCAAGTCAAGTAGGTTTTATCATCATTTCGACTATACACACAGTACACAGTAAAATGAGATAACTTGCCTCCAGGACCATCGTGCAACACAAGAGCTGAACAGAACAGAACAGCACAAGACCACAGGTGCAAACAGGACACAAAAGTGTGCAGGAAGCACAAGCACAACAATACAATTAGACAAAATAAGACAAGACAACTTTCAGTGTTCTCAGCAATAGCTACAGTCTGGATGAATGCTGTATTTTAACAGGTTCTGTATTCTAGCAGCGAGAGTTGTGTGTGCAAAAATGTAAAAAATGCAGATTTAAACAGCAATAAATATAAGATATGAAAATATAGTCACGTTCCAAGACCACCACGTATAGTGAAAAAATGCGTTGTTGTGTTTTGGTAAAAAAAATGCCTAAAAATGCCTATTTGTATAGTGTAAACCCTAAACATGCCCCCAAATATGCTCCCCAAACACTTAAAATTCATTTTAAATTCATCTTAAAACATTACGGTTAAAGAAAGCGTATACGGGGCAGACTGGCAATCTGTGTGTCCTGGAAAAGTCCAGAACGGCCGTCCGTTGGGCGGCATAGGACTTTTAGAAGAATGAAATGAAAACAGGAGAACAACTATGACTGGAAATTTATCTGAATTTATATTTGGATTACTATTTATGTTATTAGTAAATTATATATTTTTAATAATTTAGAACTAAAATGTGTAAACAACATATTGCCACGAAAAAAGCAAATAAAAAAACGAGAATATTTGCAGTTTCCGCTTTATTGTGGAGATTTCCACGTATTTTGGAGAGTTCGGTTCTCAAAAAAAAATCTGCGTGTGACTGAAACCGCAACTCCTGATCTGCGTAAAACTGGGGGATTACTGTATAGCATCAACAGGACAGAAACTGTTCAGTGTAATAAACAGATGTGTATTTACAAAGATAATTAAAGTCTGAGCAGTTGTGTGTGTGGGGGGACAGTTTTTAGTTCCAGTTCCAGTTAAGGAGTCTGATGCCCTGAGGGAAGAAACTGTTCACCATTCTGGCAGTGGAGGCCTGTATGCTAAGGAACCTTTTGCCAGATGGGAGGGTGGAGAAGACAGTGTGTGAGGAGTGAGTGGGGTCATCCACAATGCTGGTGGCTTTGCGGACGCAGCATGTGATGTAAATGTCCGTGACAGAGGGGAGAGAGACCCCAGTGACCTTCTCTGGTGTTGAGGGTCCATGTGAGGTTCTCCATGATATGAATGCCAAGAAAGGTGTTTAAAGATATGATTGAGCCAGCGCCGTGTCAGTAAAGAAAAGAACCAATGGGCCGCAGATGAGTGTTTCATTGGCCAGTGGTCAGGAAATAAAGTCCTGTGCTGACTTTTATTGATGAATGCATTACGCAGGCACAGGGACCAAAGCGAAAAGGGGTGGTTTAAAAATTTGATTGAGTCAATTGGGCCGCCAATCTATGAGTCTTATGGGCCAGTCCAACCAATAAATAAATGGATAAATGAATAAACGGTCGACCCAAATAAATTGCCGGATATGCCAGATGGTCAGTCAGACCCTGCAGGCAGGTGACGATGCCTTGTAGTTGGTGATGGCCTGGATGCCCTGAAACATGCGCCATACATTCCCAGTGTCCTTGAACTGGCTGTGGATTTTCTGGATGTGTGCGTGCTTCACTGATTTGAGGTCCCAAAACAAGTTGGCCTTTGCTGTTCTCAGGACAGCCTTGTCACTTGACCTGAAGGCAGTGTCTCATGTTCTCAGCAACAATGATCTTAGAGACAGTGACGCCATCGATGTACTTATTAATGTAGCCAGTGACTGATGCTGTGTACTCCTTCAGGTTGGTAGTGTCGGCATCACATACTGGTGAAATTTAGGGAGAACTGCCTTGAGATTTGCTTGATTAATATCTCTGGCATCAGGGTGTGTGTGTTTTGGTGCTTGCTGATGGCTCCGTACAGTTCTTTCAGCATGTTTGTTAGTGTGAGCACTAGGTGGGATGCACACCGCAACTATGAGCACGGTAGTGAATTCCCATGGATACCTGTCCACAGAATCAGTTTCTTCCATTCCAACCTCTCCACTACCTGGGGCAAGAGCTGTCAAAGGATGTCAGAGACATGATTGTAGACCTGCACGAGGCTGGAATAGATTACAAAACCATCAGCAAGAAGCTTCTTTAGAAGGTGACAACGATTGGTGCGATTATTTGCAAATGGAGGAAATATAAAATGACCATCAATTGCCCTCTGTCTGGAGCTCCATGCCGTATCTTGCCTCATGGGTTAAGGGCGATCATGAGAAAGGTGACGGATCAGCCCAGAACTACACGGGAGGAGCTTGTTCAAGATCTGAAGGCAGTTGGGACCACACCATTGGTAACACACTACATCATAATGGATTGAAATCCTGCAAGGTCCCCCTGCTCAAGAAGGCACATGTACAAACAATCTTAAGCTTGGCAGTGAACATCTAAATAATTTAGAGAAGGCTTGGGAGAAAGTGCTGTGGTCAGATGAGACCAAAATCGAGCTCTTTGGCATCAACTCGACCCGCCGTTTTAGAAAGGAGGAGAAATGCTGAGTATGACCCGAAGAACACTATCCCCACAGTCCAGCGTGGAGGTGGAAACTTTATGCTTGGGGATATTTTTCTTCTAAGGGTACAGGATGACTTCACCGCATTGAGGGGCCAATTGATGGGGCCATGTACCCTAAAATCTAGGACGAGAATCTTGGACGAGCTGAGTTGTGGATGGGTCTTCCAGCATGACAGTGACTCAAAACATACTGCCAAGATAGCAAAGGAGTGGGATCAAATAATTTTTTCCCCCACAAGGGAGGGGTAGTGACCCACATAAATTCGAGACGTGGGGTCTTTGGAATGCATGCTATTAGCTGGTCAAACTGAGAAAAGCTTAAAATGTTAACAGTGTTGTATGTTCTCTGTGCTCCTTACTTACAGCTCCATCACAAAAACTTTCAATTCTTCTTAAAATTTCAGATCTTTAGGAGGTCCCCAAAATGTTGCAAAAAACAAAGAAGAAAATAGTGGCATGGTATGAGTGATCTTAAACCACAAAGTTATTTTGATATTCTTAACTGAAGCAACAGACCACTGAGAGGAGACCAATGTGCCACGTGCTGTGATGTGGGACAGGGTAGGGTCTAGGTGGTGCTTTGCCAGCTTTTACCAAGTCAATTATGGGAAGGGCTGAACATGTAGCAGCATTCACAGGTTCATTGTTTTTAAGCAAACAGTCACACATGTCTTTTTTATATGACTGGCCTGAGCTGTAGTGTCTAGAAGTTTGTTTATGAGTCTGCTGTATGTTTTGCTCCATGTCTTTTACTTTGCCTTTGGGTTTTACACCTTTTTTATTACTCAGAAGGGGGCTCGACTATCCTCTATCTCTCCCATTCATTACGGAGGTGTCTTGACAACAAACATTGACTTTTTTAGACGATCAATATTCAGCCCCTGAACATCTGACTGATTAAAGGTGCGAGAGATAATAATGGATGTTTTGATGTTGGAACCATGCTCATATTTTAAAAGCTGTAAGCGGTGAAGTGGTTCCAATATCGAGTGGAATAAAAATAATACTAATAGTAATATTCTAAAAGAACAATAATATTTAAGAAGAACAATCATGTGAAGTGTGGTTGCTGAAAAGCAGTGTTTGGAGATACCCAAACACTGGTTTTATGGACAAAAAAAAATAGTGTTAAAAAAGAAATTCTATTCACACCGTCGATTTGATCAATTTGATTGTATATTTTTATTTAGGTTTTCTGTTTTTTTACAACCTTATGATGCTAATTATATAAGCTAATTAGCAGTCCAGCACTGATACAGTAAACATTGGTTACTTATTCATATAGAATCTTAAAGTGCAGTTTATCTAAATAGGACAAGTTTGATGGTCTACTGGGTCTTGCATGGTTGTTATGACACCTGCTAATCCTAATAACCCTTTCATCCCTCACGCCTCACTTAACTGCCCAGCCATATTACTAGTAGTGTACAGCCATTTAGCTCTAACCACTAGTTTGCTAGTATCCTCACAGTTTTCCCCACAGACAAGCAGAGTTCGAGGGTTGGTTGACATGTTCGTATTTACCAGACCAGTTGAACACATTTGGATAGGAGTGGCCTTTTGTTTTGTGTTTTGAAAAATAAAGACAAGAATATGGAAGTCTGCAAATGCGTCTGAATTTATGTGGGGGTCATGGAGAACTGTGTTGGCTCTCATTACCACCACCAGCCACTATGAGAGCCTTGTTATGCCCTTTGTCCTGTGCAATAATCCTGCAGGTTTCCAACAGTTCATTAATGACGTGCTGCAGGACATACGAGGCCATTGGGCGTTCGCTTACTTAGATGACATACTTATCTACTACCGGACCACTGACGAAGACGATCAGCATGTGTATCAGCATCTGAATCTGGTTTCTTATTCACATTACACTCAGAGGACTCAAAATGCTGCAGCTTTTAAGGTGTAGAGGAAAATTTTAAAAAGAAACTAAACTTTAGCTCGGTTTACCCACTGTGTACAGAAATTTTGATCTTTAGAGACAAATTGTCACGGAGTGGACACGAATGGGACTGACAGGTCGCCCAGTTTTGCTTGAGGGAAGAGCCCAGTCGCAGATTGGCATGAAGAGGCTGGCGAACCCATGCTTTTTGATCTGTGAATGCTCCGGACTCGGAGTAAAGATTCCCACCAGGAATCAGCATTCACACACGCACTCAGAAGGGTATAAGGGTTTGGGGTTGAGGGTTTGGGTCTGATAGTACTCACGGTACCGTGGATTTGAATGTTGGCTAGATGCCAGGTTGGGACCCAATGACTGAGTGCTGGCTTAGTGCCAGCTTCCGGTTTTAATACGCTGCCGTGAGTCATTTCCCACGCCCCTGGGACGTCACGTGGCTGGTGCGTGTGACACAAATCAATAGTTTTCTGATTAAAAAGTGAGTGTAGCTGTTTCTTTAATCAATCTCAGTCTTAGTTTAAAAATATGAGGAGGTTTAAAGTCCAGTCCTGCTTCAGTGTCTCAATATCCTTCACATTTTGGGTAATGTTTTATAAATATTCTGTAACCATCTTTTATAAAACAGTAAGGAGTTTGTGGGCTCCATGTTTTACTTTCAAAGTATGAGTAAACAAAAATGATAGTCTGACGATGCTCTTGAAAAGGATTATCCTGTTTGTTTTGGATGTGACATGTAACTTGATCAAATAAAAACATAAATTGCACCTGACCTCAGCCCCATTCATCACCTTTGTGTGAACTGGAACGGAGATGGCGAGCCAGGCCTTCTCGTCCAACATCAGTCCCTGACCTCAGAAATGCTCTACAGAAAATTCACCACAGAAACACTCCAAAAGCTTGTGGAAAATCTTTCAAGATGAGTGGAAGCTGTTATATCTCCAAAGGGTGACCAACTCCATATTAAAGTCTATGTATTTGAACTGAAATGTCCCCTTTAGTGTAATGGTCAGGTGACCCAATACTTTTGTCCATATAGTGTATATTCTCCTCTCACCTTTCTCTCAGCCAGCTCAAACCCTGAAAACAGGTGTTTGAGACAGGTTCGAGACTCGGCTCCTCCCTGAACGTCAAAATTTGGACTGTCAAAACTTGGGCACAAAGATGCAAATGAAAAGCAGGAGGACACTCAGAAGCATGTTAAGGACTTTTCCCAGGATGATGCTATCGGTCTTGAACCTCTCTGAGACTAAGCAAGAAATCTCTGAGGTCAATCCCGGATTACTGTCGGCACAAAAGCCTGTAAAACCTTCTGTCACCACTTTCCATATTTTTTTGTTTGTTTATTTATCTTTTTACATAATTTATTCGAAAAAGAGTTATACTTGACAAAATAGCAAATAACCTGCAAATAATAAAAAATGGTAGTTTATAAATGTTTATAAACAGTAGTGATTTAGTGGTTTATAAATAGTTTACATACGCACTATAAATAGTTTACACACGCATGAGTGTTTCCAAAATTTCATTGCGCACATGAGGAAAATACAAACACAGAATTTTTTTTTTGTTCAAAAGGCATAAAAGTGTCTATGTCCACATATTTGTGTGTGCAGAGCAGACAGCATAATGTTTGTGGGAATTGTTCTTACCTCTGTCTTCAGATCTTTGCAAGATTACTCTGAAAGACTGAAATGTGGATCTGAAATAGATGAGAAGACCATCACACCCTCCCACTTCCATGATGACGCTCTGGTGACAGTAGGAACAGGAACAGAGCAGCGTAGTCAAGCAGATGAGGACAGAACATGAGATAAAATTTCTAAGAAGTTATAAGCACACTCTGAAAGGTAACACTACTTTAAACTAACGTAAACTGACATTATTTTTATGTTTTCATGTTCTCAATCTTTGCTCGTCCTCTCTATTCAATGGCCATAGTCTTGAAGACATGTAGGTTGTTTAACCTGTCATCTTGGAACATCTCACTGTTTAAACACATCCTTGGCATTCTCTTGGAATTTATAGGCAACAATTCCTCAGAGTTGCTGGCCCCCTTAGCAGTCGATGCCTCTTGTGCAGTTTCCGGTGGTTTAGGAAGTGCTTCAAGGTGGGCTGTTTCTCTGTAGTTCCTCTGCTATTTCTATCTGAATTACATAGGACTGTGTCATTGCAGCACCTCTGAGCCCTGTAGATGGTTGATTTGCATTTGTGATCGACTTGGCTTGTCCTGAAGTTACCCCTACCCTGTTAGTGGCTCTGTGACTCCTGTTAAAGTTCTTCATCCAGATATAATCTATAGATATATCTATAATATGTTATCAGTTTGCTTGAAAGTTCTCCGTTTGGCAGAAGCTGGGTTGTGAGGCACTGGGGAGCAAAGCTTCTGTCCCATCAGCAGCACAGTGTGCAGGAGCTCTCTCTGTTTCTCTGTTACTTTGGCTAAAGTATGGGCTACTAGTCACAGATAAAAAGTCATAGTCTGCAATGGCAGTAAAGTTTGTGGACCATTACTGCTGATCAGTAGATCTGGTACTCTCTTCCTAAAATATGATTTTAAATGATGATAAGACTCCTTTGCCTGTGGTAATAGAGATTTTCTTGATTTCAATCCATATTTGGGTACTGCTACAAGCACATGAGATGAAGGCCACTTATCATCACTCATTGTCTATTCCAAAATCACTTGCATCAAAATGGATAATATTCATGTTGTCACCATTTTCTCTTGCTTAGTGTACTTTTACTGCTGACATGTTTGGTGTCCAAGAAGTCAGAGGATTGTAAAAATGTTTATGATGGGATAATCTGTATGGCAGTCTCTTTCTCTGTGTATTTGTCTTTGAAAATTAACACCCACTTTATAATATTTTGTCAGTTTACATGTGTGAATTGATAAAACATGAGAATTAACAAAAAATATCAACAAAAAGTATTTTTTCCACCTTTACCACCATGCAAAATGCGTTACACAGCTCATACAATTTCCTTGTTGTTATGGTGTCTCTGGGGTTGGGATTGTATCCCAGGTGGTTGCTAGAGTGGTGCTTGGTGGTAGCTACAATATCCCAGGTGGTTACTAAAGTGTTGCTAAACTTGTTGCTACCCTAACCTGTCGTTCATTATTGCTAACTTAATAATAACAGGTTCAAACAAATAACCTTGTTATCTAAATGAACACTAACATAAGTGAAGTGAAAGTGATAATTCCATCATACATGAACACACCACAGCACGCAGTGTGAACAGCACAAAATTCTTCCTCTGAATTTAACCCATTCACCAAGTGAAGCAGTCCTGTTGTGCATTTTGTGCATTAGAACCTGGGTGGCAAATTATCCTTTGCTTTAATACCTAAGAAAGCCAGAAATTACTTGTGGTCTCTCTCCAGAGTAAAGCGAAGGCCTATCCGGTGTGAGTTAAATCTTTTGCAAGCCCAGGTTAGTACCAAAGTCTCCTTCTCTACTTGTTCATGTCTCTGTTCTGTGTCAGACAAAGCATGTGAGATGAAGTCCACTGGGCTTCACTCATTGTCTGTTCGGAAAGCACTTGCATCAGTAGATACCTTTGTCTTATCATTCAGTTTGTATTGTGCTACTACTCTGTCTGATGCCAAATCAGCATCAGTGTTTGGTTTGCTGTATGCCCACACAGCAAATCTGTACACAAGAACACAATTCCTGACTTTCCTAGCTGCATGTCTAGTTACTGGACAGAAAAAGAACTAGAAGAAGAAAAAAACAATAATGCACAATATAGTGACAGCTGGTCATAGTGTTGGATGGGAGGGCTAAAATGGTAGGGTACTCACTATAGCAGCCATTTCTGGTGCAGTCACTAATATTGCCAGATAACAAAAGTGTTGCTAATTTAAAATGTACTTACAGATAAAGTGATAAAGCACACCGTACATGGACGTGGGTTTTTCCATGAAAATATTTTTGCTTTATACCTTCAGGAGATCATAATACTGGTGATACCACAACCATCCATCAATGGGAGACCAAGAGAGCATAACTGGCCTTGTTTCCTCAGAGTGGGTAGGATAGAATAGGACCTTCCTTCCTGTCACTCAGCTCAACACTAGCCAACAACTAACATCTGTGTGATGGTTGTCCTCCTGCAAGCATGTTGAGCTTCAGACTCCATAACCTTCTCAAGAAAAATAAAATAAACAATAAAAAAAAAACCCTTTGGTTCCTAATGGTTCTTGTGTTGGTTCTGATGTTGGTTGATGTATATGTTGCACACATGATTTGAGGTACATGTGACATATATGGAAGTGGTCTGCTGTTGGTGCTTCTGCTCTGCCTCTGTTTCCTGTAGTGCAGATTGTATGTGATGATAAAAGCTAGAAATACACATCACTGTGGCTGGTAATTAAAATAGATGTGAGGTTGAAGACTTTGCACAGGGGACAGAGAAACTACAGTATGTATATATATATATATATATATATATATATATACACTCCACATGAAACTCTTAAAAAGAGTCTGTGTATGTATACATTTGTAGACATTCAACAGCTCTTTATGAGCTCACACCTAATCTGGACATAGCATATCTTATTTTTGCTTGCTAGCTACTTTTACTGTTATGTACTTAAGTTATACGTTTGTGTACTTAGCTGCTCTATGGTTGCTTAAATACAGCTGACCAGGCTGTAACATAAATTTCCTGTATCTGCTTGATGGATAACTGCCTAACTGAGTCAACATTTTTATTTATTTTTACTTACCTAATTTAGCGCCACCTAGCGAGGCTCAGACACAGACACGGAAACAGTTCACAGTCAACAGCCACCCAGGTGGGTGAGTTGTGCTATTTTATTTACAAGGAGGGTGCTTGGTAGGGGTTGGTGAAGTTGCGACCTTCTCCAGTCAAGATTGGAGCTTATGTACAAACTTATTCGTAGAGCGACATGGAGCAATTAGGTTCTCCCAGCTCTCCTGTGCTACGTCTCTCGTAGAAAATTGGTGCGAAAGTCTAAGTCTGAAACTTTCTCTATGTCAAAAAATCTAATGCGGTCTGGGAAATGCAGTTTGCTGTATTATTAAAAAATAAATCAGCCTCATGTTCTGGTGGAGGAACCTCTCCCCAACTGGATTCGAGCTGGACTTTATAGGCATTGGAAAGCATTGATCCTTCTCTCCTTACAATAAGATTTGATGGCATTAGCATTTGAATATTCAAATCTTTACCCTTTTTTCTAATGTCTTAACCTTCCCAAGTGGTTCCCGATGGCTTGTGCAAGAGTCACATAAACTTCACATTTTCCTGATTATATGGCCACCATTCGCCACTAGTCCATGACATGCACTTCGTGTGACCCCTCGATGGTCAGGTTTTCCCAGCCTAAGAGGTGTACACAAGTGCAGATGCTTCCTTGTTTAAGTTTGTGGGTTTTCGAAAAAGGCATTCTCTGGACTTTACAGGCCTAATTCAAAAGATCAAAGGGCAAGCCAAATAGCACATGCTGTCCAACACATCACTTCAATGGGAGTGAAGACATACCATATTAAGTAGTATTTTTATCATGTCTAATAGTTCCCGTAGTCTCCGGCCAAGGAAGAGCTCAAAGGTGGTGAGCCCAGTAGAGGCTTAGGGAGCTTTGCAAACCGCAAATAGTACATAAGGGAGGAGTAAGTCCCAATTCCTCACATCCTCATCTATTACTTTTTTAACAGGCAATTCGATGTTTGGTTGAATCGCTCCACCAAGCCGTTCGTTTGTGGGTATACTGAGGTTCGCAGGAGTTTGAACTGCAGCAGCCGGCATAAATCCACCTTTAATTTTGATCATCCACCTGGGCCCAGTATGGTGGCTGAAAGTGGAAGGCGGGTTCCCCAATGACTATCACCGTGTCACGAGTACAGCTGTGAACTGGGCCCATGCAGACAACACCACGTACAAGGGAGTACTGACGACAGTCATGGACATACTAAAGAGGGCCTTTCCTAAGAGAGTGAACACTTCAGAGCGGGAAAGTTGTAAAAAGGGTCCGCATAAGACTGTGCCTGAGTACTATGCAAGGTTGCAGGAGATGTTCGACGCCTGACGTCGCATTGAAAGACAATGAAGCTGGCCTCTGGGAATGCAGTCGAATAGTCCTGTGTAGGGTGGCCAACATCCACCAACACACAGAACATACTGAGGAGCAGGAGGCAAAGCAAAGCAAGGAGAAGGCAAGTAAACAAGAGCAACAATTACACAATGCTTCCTTGACTATGTTAAAGATTGCTGTAAAGCATGGTTGGGGATGGAGCAGAGGAAGAGGAAGCCAAGGATGAAAATACGAGCCCAGCCAGGTTCCCAATGATGGATGTTTTCCTGCGGCCAATGGGACCACCGGGCTAAGAAATGTTCCAACTGTGCCCAATGAGATAGCCGTGGGTACAATCCACCTTATAATTCGCACCAACGGTATGAGCACAGTGGGGGACAACAGGACGATATCTGGGGCCAGAACATGGGTGACTGATAGGAGGTGATGGGATAAGGGGAAATCTCATCTGGACGGAGTGACAGGTTGTATGAACGCATACATTCACATGTGAGTGGGCACAGTGAGGAGTGTTTCAGTACTGAATATGTGACCCTGGAATCTACAAGAGTCACCACAACTGAGACTTTTTGCCTATCCCCCACAGAGTGCGGGCGCAGTGAAAAGAGAAAATGGTACATTGAACTAGAAATTGGTCAAATGTTGTTGGTCAAAAGGACATGGGCCTGGCATGCCCAGACGCACTACCTCTGGTATTGACCTACATGAAAATGTGCCGGTGAGCCAAAACACGTTTGAGTCCCTTTGAGATCCTTTTTGCAAAACCAATGAACTTGGAGATTGGACCGCCCAGAGAGAAAGCGACAGGAAACTGTTGGACAACACATTGTGATGATTAAATGTTAGTTGCTGTCAGTTGTCTGCTGTTCTTTGTTCTGTTTACCAACAGATAAGAGACGGGCTACCGAAGCCAGGCAAGGGCCAACTGCATGACTTGGAACCCGGCGACCTGTTCCTAGTACGGGACTTCAGATGGAAACATTGGAAATCCAGAAGATAGATGGGACCTTACTAAGTTTTACTGACAACACCCACAGTGGTGAAAGTCGGAGAAAGGGCCACGTGGATACATGCCAGTAATTGTGGTCGATCATTTTTACTGTGCATATTTTTTAACAGCATATAGTCTTTGTCATTTTTTCTGTGCAACAGTATATATTCTTTGTGTTTGAAATATTAACCATATTTTGTTTGAGTGATTTTATGATCAAAAGTGGAGAGTGCAGTGGAAAATTTAGTGATCTTATTGTGTATGTATATGAGCCTAGACTGGTATTTTCAGTGTCTGTGGCTGCAAAGGTGTGAAAGGCTCAGAAACAGATATAGGACATCATGGTGTTCTGCATAGCCGTGGTTTGACACCCTGTTCCTTCTTTGAGCAAAAACATCCTGTCTAATAAACAATTCTCAGAACTGTTTGTCCGAAACAGTTCTCAGAATTGTTTGTCCGAGGGGGCATGCACTGTTACATGATCTCTGCAAAGCTACTGTATGGGCACTTGTCTCTCAGACGTTCTAAGAGATCGACTCCCCTATCATGGAAAAGAAATAAACAGCTTTGATGAATCTCAACTCTGACCTTATTGTTAATTAGAGAAAGAGTGGTCATAGAGATTTTTCCACCACAGTAAGTTGGGAGTCTACGGGGGGAGGTCCTCACCTCTCCCCTCCTCTTCATTGGTGGCCCCTTACAAAGGGCGCACTCTTCTCACCCCCTCTTGGGTTTCGCCAGCAGCATCTCCCATCCCAGCACTTGCATGCGGCTGCTGCAGACGTATCTCAGATCTGATGTCAATCTGTTACGAGCTAATACCATAAGGTTCCAGGAATCAAACCCTTACAGAGTGAGAGTAATGTTAAGTCAGAACTTAATTCATTTTAGCTGTTTGTGTGAGCATCAAAAAGGTGCAAGAAGCAGATGCTGGCAGAGAAGCTATATTAAAGGCAGCGAAAGAAGCCAGATGAATGCTGAGGATGCTTAGAAACACATTGTCAGTCTGTGCTCTTAAGTTTCAATTTACTGCATACATGGAGAGTATGAGAATTCCCACTACAATAAATGTGCAATTTAGACAGAAATAAAAGTTCATGAACATATATGATAGTTTAATAGCTTATATAAAATCTAGACTGGAGTAATTCATGCATGAATACATAAATATTAATTGCCTGTGAAAGCTGATGTACTGCTAGAGGCCAACCTTGTCCAAGTTTGTATTTTGGGTTGTTGTACTTTGAGTTTGTCACTGAGTGTGGCCTCATCCCTGTGTCTCAGCTGCCAGGGATGAGGCAAAGATCTGTATCAGGTGTTTTGAGTTTACGACTCTAAAAGGGGAGAGTCCCATGGGACCCACCCGGGCCGCCCTGGCCGTGCGGAGCGCCAGCCAGGAGGTAATCCTGTTGAGAGACGGCCGGGTGGGGCTCATGGGACGCTTCCCTTTGCCTCTGCCCCCCCTCCACCTTTGAGTGTTGCGTGGGCGCACTGGGAGTGCGCTTTAGTAGGGGGATATTGTCAGGCCTGGGGACAGTGACGGTGGGTGGCAGCTAGAGGCCACCCTTGTTTAAGTTTTTATTTTGGGTTGTTGTACTTTGAGTTTGTCACTGAGTTTGGCCTCATCCCTGTGTCTCAGCTGCCAGGGATGAGGCAAAGATCTGTATCAGGTATTTTGAGTTTATGTTGTGTATATATAGTGCATGTGTGTTAGTCCTTTGTCCATTCATCCTCACACCTACCTTTGTCTTAGTCTATGAAAGTTCTGATTTCTGTTTTGAGTTTAGTGTTTTTGGCCATCGAGCCGTTTGGTTTTTTTGTTTTTGGGATTAAATAAAGAAAAAGAAACATCAACTATGGAGAAGGTCTGCATTTGTGCCTCATGCTTGAGCGTGCCTTGCCATGACGTGTCACTCTGACTGTAATTAAAACAATTGCATATTCAGTTTGGAATTATTGCAATAAGTTTAGATTTTTATACATTTGACTTTATCTGCTTTATCTGCCTATATGTATGCTACTTACTACTTACAACAAACTGAAATTTTAGCACATAGCAACACAGGTGTGTCCTTACTTCTCCAAGGCCTTGTGCACACAACAGGGAAGACCTGGTTGAGGAGATTTTAACCTAACATAAACAACCCCGGTTGTTCAGACCCTGTAATATTTAACCCCAAGCTGTACCATTGGTATTTATGTCAACATTATTGATATATAAATAAGATATAAAAATAATTTAAAGTGTACCTTCTCATTTTGAATCCCATAACTGGTGAGGGAACTTTGTCAAGTTTTGTCAAAACAGCCAGTGCTGCCAATTGAATTACTGGAGCCTTTTATAGGTAACTGTGTGATAAAAGGTCTTAATTTAACTTTGTTGTGATCTTACACAATGGCTGTAGGGTGTTTTTTTTTGAGAAAGCTATGTAGGCATAGCTTCACAACCTGAACATCATTTACTTGAATCAGTTAGTATTTGAGGTATTTAAGTTCTTATTTGTGTGACTTTTGAGTGGCGTGACTATTTGGGTGCTTTTGCATTTGGTCTGTTCCATAAAAATATGAATTTTGACACAATCTTACTCAAAGTGAGAAAATGAAGATGACAGAAAAAATGTGGATTGGTAGCATCATATTGTGCTGCAGATAAACAGGGTTCGTAATGAAGTACAGCTGTTTAGCAGTGATGATACTGTCATTTTAAAACACTACACTTTAGTGGCGTCTGCTGTTGGCTAACATCATTCAGTCTAACTGCATAGTTGGGTGTGCATTGGGCTGCAGTCATCATTAAAGAGATTGCCAGGTCTTCGGCAATAGCTGCAAGTCTGGCTTATAAGATGAGGAGGACCAGACAACCACAAACCACAAAGCAATTTTCTGAGTTACAGTAACAGTAGGGTTGAGCTCTGTCTTCTTACAGATTCCACATTTCAAGTATTTCAAATAACAGATATACCTGTTTTAACAGATCTCAGATTAAAAGGCTATTTTAACAATAGTGGTGACACCAGTTAACTACTGGTTTATAACTTAATAGTTAATAATGAATTTTGATCTGAGACGTTCTCTATTACCTAAACATTAATTACAGAGTCTGCAAGGGCCTGCAGGGCACACACTGCAGTGGGCCCCCATGGACTGGATCAACAGATTAAAATTGCATTTGTCATACCGGTGTGAACATAAACAAAATTCTAATTATGAAGTTCTTTTTTATGATTCAAAATGTGGTAAAGTTTTAACCTTACCCCCTAAAAAGCCAATGTTAACCATTCATCATCCATATTTTAGACTTTTTAAAGTTAGTGGATGGATTGACCACCATACAGTTCTGATGTGCACAGTTAAAATGTAAAACATAGCATTTACTCAAAAGTCCATATACATATACCATATTCTGTCCATATATATGTTCAAATTTAACTGTGTCACGTGAGGACTCGTTCCGAGTCCAGATGAATGTGAGGCACAAACGCAGACTTCCATGAGCAAAGAATTTATTA
>JBBJLS010124505.1:0-17394 GCA_037577275.1 Bryconaethiops microstoma | reverse complement strand
TTGGATCTCGGCATGATGTCTAGCTCTTGAGGATCTCTTGGTCTACTTCACTTTGTCAGGCAGGTCTTATTTAAGTGTTTTCTTGATTGAGAACAGGTGTCGCAGTAATCAGGCCTGGGTGTGGCTAGAGATATTGAACTCAGGTGTGATGAACCTCTGTTAAGTTTTAACAGGGGGGGCAATCACTTCGTCACACAGGGCCATGTAGGTTTGGGTTTTTTTCTCCCTTAACAATAAAATCCTTCACTTAAAAACTGCATTTTATGCTTATGAGTGTTGTCTTGAACTAATATTTACATTTGTTTGATATTCTGACACATTTAAGTGTTACAAACAGGAGAGAAAAGGAGAAATCACTTTTTCACACCACTATATACGATGGTTCAGCTAATATGCTGACAAACATGCCATCACAATATATTACGGTTGTTTTATATTTGTGACATTTATTTTTTCTGAGTAGTTTTTCTGAGCCCATTTACTGGCTTTGCTTATTAATGTTTTTCTGAGTAGTTTTTCTGAGCCCATTTACTGGCTTTGCTTATTACTCATTTGCTTATTTATAATTGTCTCTTTTGCACAGTACTGTATGGCTGGTCTTCTGTCCTGATCTAGAGTTTTCCCGTTAGTTTTACACAAGCACAAGTACCAGCACCAGCACAGTAACCGCTATAAAAATAGGCCTTTAGTTTGGGGAAAGGGAGTATTTCATCCACAAGGCAGTCATTTCCTGGGGAATCAAATGAAAACACAAAACGGGATTTCCTGACTTCTTCCTTCATGATGTCTCCTCAGTTCCACAGTAAAACTGTCCCAAAACCTGGATATCCACTTTATATATACATGTGTAGGTTATTAGTCTGGCTTGCACTGACTGAGAAAAGTGTTTCAAAAAGAGAGAGGGAGGAGGGGGGGTGGGAGAGAGAGGAGTGGAGTGAAAAGACAGGCTGGGTGGGAGTCCAGGGAGAGAAAGTGTTGCAAATGCATCATACATAATTCATTCACATTTAGATGAGGAAGGGCATTTTAGGTGCAATTATTTCCCACGTGCAAACTCAACCGTGTGCGCACACACTCGCTCAAATTACTCACAAATTGCAAAAAGGCTGTCAAAATTCACACGTTGTGTCACACACAGTATCAGAGCAGCCTGTTTTCACAGCCTGAACTCTTTCTGTCAGGGGAAAGAGGTCGAGAGCAAAGGGGGTCGGGTGATGCCCATGGTTTCTGGGATCAAGCTCCTTTTCTAACAGAGCTACTCTCAGCCACAAGCAAAGCCCCCTACCCAGAACGCATTCGATTGTAGTTTATTGACGACTGCAATATTTATGCATGCCAGTGATCGGTTTGAGTTCAGCATTAGTGTTAACAGCTGTTTTCTGTAAATGTTTTATCAGTGTTCTAAACTTTGTATCGAGAAGTGCTGGTGAAAAAGACAGAGCAAAGAGATAAGATAAGATAAACCTTTATTAGTCCCACAAGTGGGAAATTTGCTACAACTATGAAAGTTGCGACCAGTGGAAAATCAGTTTGCAACAAGAATCCTATTGCATTTTTATGCTTACACAGAAGAGTCACTGTAATTTTTTAATAAAGTTGTTGTTGTAATGCAGTGGGTTACAAATGATGTGCATGAAAATGATTATACTGTGTGTAAGCAGCACTGACCCAATACCCATGAGGCTCCACATTTTCCCTGCTCATATTAAGTATAATATATCAAAAACACACAGTTCTGCCTTTTCTGTTATCTTTGGTTCATGTGTAATAATTTTTGCCTACCAACAAAAATGTTGGTAAGATGGTAATTTGTCATTTAATTGTTGTACATTATACACAACTACATACATGCAACACAGAAGTGGGTTCCACTTTGGTTTAGTGGGTCTTAACCTATGTCAGACACAGTTCAGGCTCAAATAATCAAACTTGGCACTACGCAAATTATGATCAAGTGAAGGGCTGATAGACGTGTGATCAGATGGTTTTGTAAAATTAATTTGACAAGCCTACTTGTTAGACTATAATGTCCATTGTTTAAAAACACCAGTTCTTTAGTCTGTAACAACAATGAAAGAACTAATAAAACATCAGAGGGTAGAAGAGACTAGATTATCTGGGACGGTGATCCATTTCACTGGGTGGACAGCATGCAAAACCTGGATTACTTATAGTCACCCCTCTGACACACATGCACAAAATAGGCTATAACTATAAAAAAAAAAAAGACAAATTACCTACTAACAGACCACTTACTTATTCTGGAACAATGCCAGAAAAGCATAGCCATCCTCCTGACTGTCTTATCTAAAAGAAGGCAACAAAGGTTAATGTCACTAGGCCAGGCTTAACTGTGGTTACCTAAAAGGATCACAATTACTTAATTAAGGTACATTTTAAGTCTGATAATAACATCTCAGGATAGTACTTCTTTGAATGATTAAGCTCATAAAGATCTAAGCGGCTGCTCAATTACCACTGAACTGTGAGTCTGAAATGAGAGCTTGATTACACGTATGGGCTGCAGTAGCAGTAGCAGATCTGCACACTGTGTTTCTTTCATTGTTTACTAATTAAATTTGAAAACAATTTACATACACATTCACCTCCAAGATCAGATATAAGCGGGTCTGAGGCCTGCACTGTAGAATAGAGTGTTCTACTGGTTCTCTCTCACTCTGGAGACAGATCAATTATTCACCACTCTCTCACTACACCCTTCTCTCTATCATTCTCTCTCAGGCCCTCGCTTACTCTCTCCACCACACGTTTGGCTTCATTCAGTCACATTCTCTCTTTCTCTCTCTCAACTCGTTTCACTCATATATGGACCTTCACTCAAGCACATGCAGCTGTGCACACAGATACACTCACTTAAACAGCAAAAAAAATTAAAAATCCTTTCTCGTCAAGTCAGGGCAGTGGCTTAAAGCCCTTGAAGCGCTGCCCCAGGACTGAAGAAGCCAATGTCTTATTGACGCTTTTTGAAAAAGATGAGACTAGATTCAGGCTGAGAGAAAAGTATAGCAGAGAGAAAAAGATCCAAGCAAAGAGTTTGCAACACTTTTTCATGCGATGGTGTATAGGCCATCAAAGGGTACGTTACAGAAGGCATTACAGAGAAGAGGTGCATATGGGTCTTTTCAGGGCAGAGAACTGTTCACACTAAAGCTGTATTCATTCCTGGCATGAACACCTTTTCAAGCTATAATTACAAAACACTAAACCTGTACTTATAAACTTCATTATACTTCAACAAAATGTGAATCAGCAACCAGCAAGTTCTGGGTTCAAATCCGACGATTAACTAGGTATACCTGGGTGCACCCTGGGGCAAAGTAGGCAACACTGTCTTTAGGCAACACTGCTTTTCTGATGATGCTGTGCTGCTCTCAGGCTGAGCATATTTCTGAACATTTTAGAGTGAAAAGACATGAGGAAGATACCAAAATAAACCAAATTAATAGATTCATCAGTGTGTTTAAGAAATTGAATGAGCTAGCAAATCTTCCATGTTTGTAAGTGCTTAAATACAAACATACAGATGCAGCACCAATAGGACTTAGGTGAAGGAAGCATAATGCATTTCTAAGTAATGTGGACCCTCATAGTCATGCGTAAACACACTAGACACAGTGTGACCAATGTGAAATGTTTCTCTGCATTTAATCCATTCACCAAGTGAAGCAATGGGCAGCCAGTGATGCAGTGCCCAGGGAGCAGTGTGTGGACAGTACCTTGCTCAAGGGTACCTCAGTGGTGCCAGTGGCAGTCCTGGAATACGAACCCATGACCTTCTGATCACAGGGTCAACTCCCAAACCACCAGACCACCAACTGCCCTGAGTCACTTACAAACACGTGTGTGAACCATGAAGACAAAAAACACTATTCGTGAGCAAAACCTTTGAATCGGCTAATATGGTTGGAACGTGAGTACGACCAAACATTCATCAATATACTCCCATCCCAGAACCAGGTGGGGTGTTACACACACCTCTGTGTTGACGTCCATGCCAGCCTCCAGCAGCGCCTGCACGGTGGAGTGGTGGCCGTTGCGGGCAGCAAGGTGCAGCGGCGTGTGTTTGCACGTGTTGAGGCTCATGAGGTTGGGGTGTGCGCTCAGCAGCATGCGCACCACCTGCAGACGCCCGTACAGCGCCGCCAAGTCCAGAGGGGTCTCCCCCCGACTGTTCCTCATGCTAGGGTCGGTCAGCTCCTGCAGCAGCACACACACCACCTCCGAGTGACCGTACTGCGCTGCACAGTGGAGAGCCGTTTCCTTCTCAAGGTTCTGTAACAGAGAGAGACACAAAACTGATCAAAAGGTTGGAAACACTCAGGCACACCTTACTTTCACTATTTTAGAAAATTCTGAAGAATACTTAAAGACATCCCGGTGCCAAAAAAATAATAACCCTTCTGTTTTAGATTATTTTTGGAAAACAGCCCCCCTTCTCCTTGTTGCAGCTTTGAAGATTCTAGGCATTTGATCAAGCAGCTGCAGGTGCAGTCTCTTGCGGTAATTTTCCAAAAGTATTGAAGAATATACACTCATGCTGAAACCATGTTATATATTTGTTTGTTCGTGTTTTTGCAATGAATCCAAGCTTCAATATACAAAAGTTAAGAGTATTTCTTTAAATAATTTCATGTAATAAATATAACAAATAAATAAAAATTATGAATGCAAACAGAATTTGCAGTGAGTATGACTGCCTAATAAACTGCATTGAGTTTCAAAGTTTAGAAGTCCAATAACTGTAAGAAGCCTCTCCACTTTTATTACAGGGGGTTTCCTAAGTACCTGCATATCTGAGATTAGAATTTGGAACATGAACAGACAGACGTTCAGAGAGGCAAACAAGTACAGAGCCTCCTGAGATGGTTAAGCATAAACCATAAAAATGTTTAGTTAAAAAAAGTCACGCGTTCACTCAGCTGAATCCAAACATCTCACTGCATCTGTATGTATACTTATTATTACCAGTACTTAACTGGATGCATAACCACACAGAACTACAATATGGTGTGTGTGTGTGTGTGTGTGTGTGTGTGTGTGTGTGTGTGTGTGTGTGTGTGTGTGTGTGTGTGTTACAGAATATTATTTCACATTACAGTGAGCGGGAAATAGTGCGTTTAAAGCTATGGGAGAGTAGTTGAAAGTACACAGCGAATGGGTTCCTTAATTAGCCAGATGATTTAGAGTAAAGATAAGAGCCTCCTACAGAGAAGGAGGCTTCTCTGGAGTCACAGAGTCACATGCAGCTCAAGCTTTTCTTACACACATAAGCATGCACGCACACGTACGCACACACACAAACACACACACACACAAACACACCACAACCTCCCTCGCTCTGTCTATCCATCTCTTTCTGACGGTCACTTGTAGCCCCTTTGTTGGTTAATTTCTCTTGCCTGTTGAGCAGTGAAATTAGATTCTCTAATGCTTTAATGACAGTATGCACTCACACTCCACAAGGTTTGTTTAAAGGCTATATCGTGATCAGTGTCACAAATTTGCTTAAGTTTGCATAAGAATGACTAGCTCAGAACCTTGGATAATTCTTAATCATTTTACTTATCATAACTTTTCTTTTTTAATTTTTTTTTTGTTTTTTTTTTAACAGGTTTAAATGAAAAAATAATTCCAGACTTGCAGAAAATCTGAACATTTCCAGAAAAAACAGACTTGCAGACACTGCTGCAAATAAAACACAAACATTTTCCTTCAGGAGGGCTGGGAGCCAAGTGCTATTGATCATAAGAGCAATTAAATTCAGTTCATTTAAAGAGGGAAGAAATATCAATCAAAAAGAATTCTGTAAGTACTGAAACTAAAACAAGATGCTGCACAACACAACTAAGCCCAGTGAGTTCAGCTCCACCATATCGCACACCTATTAAAGTGCACGATTTTCTCACACTCTGATGCTCTAAGATTCTCAGTGTGTGCGTGTGTGTGTATATATGTGTGTGTGTGTGTGTGTGATGGCAATGTCAGGGGGAAAGGAAGAGGAAGGTATTACTTCCAAACCTTCACTTAATGAACATCAGTGCTAGTCTGCCAGAGGAAAACTGGAACATCACACACAAAACCACATTATGCATCACGCTGCAAACAAAAATGAAATCAATACCTCTTCATCGGACAAAAAAGAAACACTCCACAGCCCACATCACCAAGAGCGTAAAAATGAAAAGCTGAGATTCACTTTATTACATGTTATACCTTTCAGTCACAACATTAAACCCACTGACAGGTGAAGTGAATAACACTGATTATCTCATTACAGTGACACCTGTCAAAGGGGCGGGATGCCTTTCAGTATATTACAGGATCCGTATCATCACTTTTCTTGAATTAAAAAGACCTAAAGTTTGTCTCTTGTGGGTGTGTTCCAGGATGTTTATGTATTCACACGTGGATGTGAGCTCTGTCAAGAAAATGGGATAAATATCTACTACACACATTTATGCTGTTCATAGGTTCAGCATTTTTTCATACAGCACTATCAGGAACACGAATTAAATGCTTGTATGAATAATAAGTTCTGAGAGCAGAGACCAGGAAGCTCTGACAATCTATGTCTATTATTCATCTAAGGAATTTATTGCACCAACTTATTTATACTGACACTTCACTGCAACATTAGAAATTATTATTAACATTAATAATACTCAATTTTGTACTAGTTTTGTATTTGAAGTTTTGAAAAAAATGACATTTAAAATGCAAGTGAGGTATTATGTGCATGAATTTGCATGTTAAAAAACTCTAGCCTTTGGATTATTTTAGAATTAACATGTTTATGGTGAAAACACTCATATGATTGAAATTATGTACATGATATACTGTTTTGTAAAACAAAACATATCGTTCTTGGTTTGGATAGAAAGAAACAACTAAGGAATTCAGTGTATGCTTTTAGAAGCTGAGATGTTTGGTACAGAATATGGAGAAAAGTTGATTTTGGGAAAAAATAAGCATGGGTCTCAGAACTGCATCACCAAGTGAGATCTCAGACAGCATGCACCATTTGTGTTGCAATAAGTGGCCTTTTAAAATAATAGATATGTTTACGACCAGCTTTTTGGTGAAATATGACATGGCATGGTGGGTGTTTTCAGAGCAAAGCCTTCATTAAAGTATTGTTGAAATACACAGTCAGACGTGAGTGCATGTGATTTAAAAAAAAAAAAGAAAAGAAACAAACAAATATATGTCTTTAGGGTTTTAACATTTTAATAATCACAATCTAAGAGGAAACATGCTATGGGTGCAGATTAACCAAAACGTCAGAAAAATGATTGGTGGGACAAAATCATCACTTCTGCCTAGTGATTGAGCTATGTAAAAAGAATGTGAAAATCTCAGCTCAATTTATTAAAATTGCAGCTTTTAACTGCATTTATTGGACAGTTATATAGTAGTGGACAAAGATAAAACAATATAGTGACATTTGTAATTTAATATAATTGACAATCACTTGTGTACACTAAATTAGTGCATACTTTATTGTATATTACTGTAATTTATTATAATGGATTTTAACATGGTAGACTGTATGAGGGAAAGAGTATGTACTCAGATGCGTTGTGTTGGTCAAGCCTGTGCAGGTCCACACACAGTCACTTAATTCTCACAAATCTCCTGGTGCAAAGAAAGACATTCAGGGTGTGATGATTTGCCCAAACAAGGAACGCTTACTAACGGAACCGGATGCTGCGACGGTCACACAGAGAAACACATGGTTTTACTTATACGAGCGATCACAACACAGAACACATTCACACAGGAAGTGACCTCACTCTACTGACCTGGGGCCTGTGTAAAATAAATAGAGTAAAGCATGTATGCTAAGTATGTAACAGACCCACCGAAATAGACCATTTGAACCATTAGGATTAAACCCTGAGGCTTTTGCTCCCTAATTAGTATTCATGGTTATCATTAGAGGCCACTAGTTTCCTGTAGAATACCTTTAGATTCCATTAAATACATCTAGAATGAGTTACAGACCATCTGTAAAAGCATTAGGCTCCTTTGTGATATCAACCTGTCAGTAAAAGACAAAACTTACCATTAGGCATCATAAAAAATACAAGGAACCAATAGAAATGGTAATGTTTTCCATGTTTCTCTGAAACTGTAACACTGTTCATCGTAGCAAGGGAAAACTCACACACACACACACACACACACACACACACACACACACACACACACACACACACACACCCTGCCTCCCAGCTCTAGTATGGGTAGGATATTATGCAACAACATGGACACAGTCCTCATTTGTCTTCATTCAGCATTTTGTCCAAGAATATTGAAATGTAAATTCAGTATCATGAATCAAATCTGGACTTATTGCATCCTTACACTCTTTTGTTACAACCATGTTCTTGTATATAAGGCTAAAACAAGTTCATTCACCGTTGTTCTGATGTATGTGTGTGTGTGTGTGTGTGTGTGTGTGTGTGAGAGAGAGAGAGAGATAAATGGGGGAATGTGAATGTATTCTCTCGAGGATTGTGGGGGTCTGGAGGCAGAGGGAATGGCGTAACCTTTCCATCTCTCTCAGCCAGAAAACAAAACATTCCTGAACTGCGTCACACACATATTCTCTCATTCACACACACATATGCACACACATTCCTTATTTTCTCTCTCTCTCTCTCTCTACTTCGTTCACACTCTACACTCTTGTCAAAAACTTCTTAAAATGCAATTACATCATTAACTACATCACATATTATACAAGAAATTATGTTTCCATGTAATTTGACTGATACTGTACTGACTGGTTCACGTCTGCGCAATCAATTCTTTCAGTCTCACTTTTGCTTCAGTCACAAGTAAAGAGAAAAACATGCCAGAAAGGTAATTTCAGCAAATTCAGATAAATCAAATATCTCTTCCTCCGCTGAAAGTTTAGAGTGTGCACAAATTCCTCCGCTGATGTAAATGAGGTGTGAGAGAAATAATGAATGTCAAATTACAGCATGTTTTAGTTATCTCTGGAGATAAGAGCGAGCTAGGAGGGTTCCCTTCGCTACAGCGAGCTCCTCTGGCCTGCCACTGGACACTGTCTGTCAGTAAAGCATCAACAGGTCAAATCACATTTTGCCACACCCTTCACATTCCACTCTCCCAATATATTAGAGAGCCATTGACTCAAAATACTTCTTCAGATGATCACTCTTTTGAACTGCCTTGGTATAATCTTCTCTTTCTCTGTGTGTGTTCTGGTCTGTCTCAGATGGTGAAACTATAAATGGAGCTGAGAGAGGAGTGATTTTGGATCTGGGTGTAAGACAGTAATTCACAGTGATGCTGAGCATCACTTAATAGAGGATGATTTAGATTTATACTGCAGAAAAAGAATGAGCGTCGCCATTTAGTGAACGCTTCTCCTGCAGGGCAGAGGTTCATTTATTGCTCTCTAAGTCTCATCTGCTTGCTGCAGTCAGAAATTGAAAGTGCCTAGCCATATCGTTCTGTGGGCGATAAAGTCTATAACTACTTAAACCAGTGGTCACCAACCCTCTTTGCAGAGACCTACTCATCTGCTATGTTTAGCTCCAACCTGCAACTAACATTCTGCACCCTCCCCCTGACTTAACATTCTAACCAAATAGAGACTTCTGAAGGACTTCATTAGCTAGAGGAGGTGTTGCAGATGGAACTAGACTTCTCAGAAAGGTAGATCTCCTGGACCAGGGTTGGAGACCATTGATTTAAACAAAGCCCTTCAAATAAAACTGAAGAAACTGAGGAAGAGATTTAAAAAACAGTAACAATATTATTTGTATTGGTCGATGTATAGCAGAGCTGAAACAACTACTTCAAATTAGCGATAATGTTAACAATAAAAAAAAAAACTGTTAACAAATATTTCTGTGGTTGAATTTTTGCTTATGGTTTCAATGCTGTTGACCTAAAGCAAGTTAAAGATTACACCTGAAGAAGCCAGCAGTTCACCTACAGGGTCATACCTTTGCAATGGTTCTCCTATCATTAAATAGACCAGGTCGCACTGTGCAGCTCAGAAAAGATACAGGTAACTAGCTATGTTTAGTACAATCAGGTCAGTCTGGACAGCTGTTCACACGCAGCTCACTCAAATAATAGTTAAAATGGCAGCATGAACAGCCTTCTGTGCAGCAGCACCTCCATGTGACTATGGAAAATGTAATGTTTCAAACTGTAACACACTGCAGTGGATAGTGAAAGCAACTGAGTAGGTTAACAATGCTTCTCTGCGCCCCCTGAAAGAGGATTTACTCAACCCACTGCTATAACAGAGCCTGTAGCATCGAGAAAGGCCGTCCACACCCATTATACAGACTCTTCTCTCTTCTACCGTCTCGTAAACGTTATCAAAGCTTCTGCTCTGCTTTTGCAAGACTGTGCAGCAGTTTCATATGGCAGGCATTCAGAACTCTAGTTGCCAAACGAAGAACATTCCAGTGTACGACTTCACTTTATACTTTCTACACCTCTCATATCACACCTTACCTCCTGAATAATTTACACCCACTTAAGGTAGTTAAATACTAATAACTGCCTCTTGTGCAATATAATGGTGCAATACTTGTCACGTGCGAAGCACGTCGGGGAAAGAGGTATGAGGCACCAGTGCAAACTTCCATGAAGCGAGGGTTTATTAAAGAACTCAAAAGAACAAAAAGGATGGCACGAGGGCCAGTCAAAGGGGTATAGGCACAAAGGGTGGCAGAGTTGAGGAGTCGAGTCGGTCAGGAATCAGTATGGTCCCATGACGCAAACTGAGGAGGGGTGAACTTAAATATACTGGAGGGAGCGTCATGGGCCAATGAACGAAGGACTCTGATAAGGGTGAACATCTAGCCGGCCGAGCCTGATTAATCCAATGCCGGCTAGATGAGGCTGCACCTGAAAGTCCGGTGCAGAGTCCGCTGGCGCCCTCCAGCGGGCACTGGCCTGAACCGTGACAAGTACCAGCAGTAGTGCAAAATGCATCCAGTTACTCAGCCAGTGCCTGAACTCCCTCCTTAAGGCCAATTAAAGCAGTGCAAACCTGCTGACTTGAGAAATCTTTGGACTCTAGAGGTGCGAGTCCCTGGGTGGCAACAGGTTGCATTCCAGTCAGCATGTCTGACCCAGTTTTAGCTGCGTCTCTGATGTGCAACATTATAGAAAATGAGTTTATTCCCGAGGGAAATGTGCGGCTAGCAACCTGAATCTACAAACAGGAAGAAAAAAAGTGCTGAGAAAGAGAGGCTGGTGCTCTAATTGCTCTAAACTGCCCCGTGCTGATGCAGCTGAGTAGATATTAGTAGGGATGGATCTGTTTATTTAATCCAGATATATGAACCATCGTCATGTTCTCTGATCTATGCAATCTATAATTTGTAATTAAAATAAAGACTATTGACTATAGATATTTCCTCCCACATTAAACCAAATGGCGACTATAATGAGAGCTATACTTGGAACTATTTCATAGATGATCAATTTGTACAGTTTTGGTATTCTTCTGATAAAATGACAAATCTCACACAGAACCACACACACACACACACACACACACACACACACACACACACACACACACCCCTTGCGGTTTTATGGAAACAATGTGCAAATTAGAATAGGAAAAAAGGTAAAAGGCCCATGCCTAGCTGGTTGCAGTAATAATCATACTAGTGGCTGATAAAAGGAACAATGGATTGACATTTACAACTTTTAAAGGAAGAATTTTAAAGGAAAACTATAATCTTATTTAAAAAATGATGCCATGCATTTACATGATTCAAATGTGTAACACATGAATAAAAATTGTTACATCAACACAATTATTTTCAAAAGAAGCTGACTGAAAGACACTAATTAGACTAATATATTTCACTCATATGTAAATGTTCGACACATATGAATCCTGAACCCAATTGCTTGATTCTTAATATTCTTTATTTTGGGCATTACCTGGACTCTTGTTTTATGAATCTCCTTTATATTGATTGCTACAATGGCTGTAGGACACAACTCAGCACTAGACACACGCGAATGACATCCACATGGAAGTTTTTTCTCACATTAGAGAACGTACTGACCTCTGGACTGGCGTTCCAGCCTTGCATAAGCAGGGCAGAGAGTGGTTTGGGGATAGAGTAGCCAATCGGAGGCCTGATATGATGGTAGGCCATGTCAGCAGCCGCCGCAGCTGGAATGAGATCAGATAGGGAGACCAGCTTCATAGGTCTGTATTTGTGACAATAGATGTCGTACATTAGGCAATTCAATTTTTTTCAGGCCACAAACATAAGAAATAATTTATTTGCATAATCCACTGTTAATGCTTTGGAGGTGCTCATGTAATTTTAAACTAACATTCAGCTAATTTTAAGAGCCATAAAGTCAGTCTATCTCTGAACCCCAAAGCTATTCCTATCCCTGACATTGCCAATAGCATTGGACCACCGGGGTGGGAGAGCATTTAAACCACCACTTTTAAAACTACATGGGTGAATACCCCCCAATAAAAAAGCTTAGTTTTCCCTAACTGCATGGACCACTGGACAATACGCACAAACAAACAGCTGCAAAACCAGAAAAAAACTGTTTAAAATTTAAGACTGGATTACCGCACTTCATTAATAAGGTAAATGTTGACCAAAGTAATATTTATTCAGTCTGTTACCACAAAAGTGAAATTTAGTAAATGTCAGTTGCAATAATTCTTACTAGACCTTGATGCTCTTCAGAGATTAGCATGGTTAGTTGTTTGAGGGGCGTCCAGTGAAATGAGCGGGGTAAAACAAATATACTCATACCATGAAACACTTATTGGAACGTGTATGTAATCCCAACACTTTCAATTAGTCTGTCTGTGCCCACGTCGTTTTTCAGTTGTTTGTCAGCCAGTCAGCTGCTGTGATTTGGGCCATTATTTAAAAAATGGCACTACCTCTGGTTATAATAATAATGTTGAGTGTTAATCATCAAGTTACACTAAATGGCTTATTCACAATCTATAGACCACTTGCGAAGACCCATCCAAAATAAATGGGGCTTAAAATAACTGCTGCTTCACGGTTGGACACTTTAAATTAAATGATGAAAGGTTTCATGAAAAATGTCGGTTGAGGTTATTAAAGCAGATGTAAGTGTAGGTACAGAAGAACGGTACCGGGTTTGAGGTGGGCGAATGGGACTTCTCCCGTTAACAGTTCCCAGAGACACAAAGCATAGCTGAACATGTCTGCTTTCACAGTGTATCGCGTGCATTGTGTAAAAACCTCAGGCGCCATCCACCGCAGATTCTACAAGGTATGTATTAAAAAAACTGTCTCTGTAATACATGTCATGGTCAAATACATCACAGGTGACAAAATCATCATAATAAGACAGCAGAATCATCCCCATAGCACGCATCAAGATCACTTAGCCATACATTATTTTACCCATATCATTTTACCACCAAACACATGGCTCCCTGCATATATACCACCCAAGAGAGAGATAATTACACACTACACTGCAGAGTTAAATTGCTATACTTATACAACAATTAGCAAGTTAATAGAAGATGGAAAAATACTAATGCATATTCACTATGAGACACTACGGACAAAATGATTAGAGATGAACTGACCCCAGGTTGTTTCGTCATGTTATCCACATCCATAGACAGCAGGAATCGGGACTCTGCAGGTAGCATACAAAAAATAACACACAGTCCTATGCAAAAATGAACACCACAGGTCAAACACATCTATATGTATACAAACATACATAAATACGCACTACAGCATTAACAAAATGTTTGATCCGTGTCCCACCTCCGAAATCAGCTACCACAGCATGCCCATCCTCGTAGAGCAGTATATTGTGGCTGTCAAAAAAGTATATTGTAAGAAATCAAGTTTTAAAAAAGTGCTTTGAAATCACATTCTCAAGGTTTGTGATTTACACCTCAAAACAGTCTCTAACAGCTCCGATCAATGTACTTCACTACCAGTCCTGGAGACAACAAAGAAGACAACAACACAGAAGAGCTTAACAACCATATTTAACTCAGAAAGGGCTTTGCAGTGAACTTTATAAAGTGTTTCAGAGCAAGAAAACCATTCAAATGTACTTTGTCCACCCATTTTGATGGAAACTGTCTACATAGATTAAAAGGACAGCAACAGCAGTTGAGCCGGATGAAGATGATGATGATGATGATGATTCTGCTAATGATGATGACTGCTTACCTGTTGAGGTCTCGGTGAATGATCGGCTGGGTGAGATTGTGCAGGTACTCCATGCCCTTGGCCACATCGATGGCGATGATGAGTTTGGACTGCAGGTCGATGATCCTGCTCGTTTAAATACAGTTTAAAGCACACCTAAGCTCACAGATCAATGCTCTGAGACATAATTTCAATTTAAACAGATCAATGGGAGGCTCAGGTGAACTTAAAACAGGGAGCAGAGCATCACTGCAAAGCCAAACTGACTATGGACATCAAAATACACTTAAACACCTCATTATACATAAACACACACACAGAACTAGAAATGTCTGAATGCACTTCTTCCTTCTCCATTCCTTTTCATTTGTGTTACATCAAACCTGTGACATACTATTTTGATTCAGAATTCTTCTGCGGCATTTTAACAGAACAATTTTACAGTGGTGTGCAAAACTTTGGACACTCCTAGTCAAATTACATGCTTTTTTAACCTGTAAAGTTTCTTGTATTAGAACATATATAATACAAGGGACAAACTTAAATGTAGACATATTGGCATTTCTATATCTACAAGTTTCGATTTATTTTCTGAATTTATATATTTTTTAAAAAAAAACTTTTGCAAAGGCCACATTATTCTTAATTTGTTTCCTCGATATGTTAAATCCAGAACATAAACAGTGCTTGTACATGTAGAAGTGCTATCTGTAGAGGCCATGTGCTTATTTTCTTTTACAAAATCAATAAAACTTGGCTGTATTTACTATTTTTTTAAAGTCTAAAGCACAAGAAAATGGAAGGACGTGTGCCGGCATTAAAGCAACTTACACAGTTGCACAACTGTTATACAACACTGTCAATCAAGGAAGCCATACAGTGTCAGAAAACACAATAAAGTCTGAGATGACTTAACAACACAACTGTGGCCATTGCGTAATGACTGACATGTGCGGTTTACACAAGGATAATTGTTGGGGTATAAATGTCTATTACTGGTAAACAACATTAACCTTGACAGTAAAATGGCCCCTTATAGTGACACGTGAACACACCACAGCACCGCACAGCACACAGTGTGAAATTCTTTCTCTGCATTTAAGCCATTCACCAAGTGAAGCAGTGGGCAGCCAGGAACACAGCACCCGTGGAGCACTGTGTGGGGATGGTATCTTGCTCAAGGGTACCACAGAGTTGCCACTGGCAGTCCTGGGATTCGAACACACAACCTTCTGATCACAGGGGCAACACCCTAACCATCAGGCCACCAACTGCCCCAGCATCAGTACAAAACTAAAGAAGCAAACTTCAGACACCAAACATGTCCTGACAGATGGACTACATTTGGGACAAGGGGAGTGAAATATAAATTTTACATTTAGCTTCAAGATCTAAATCAATGCAGTGAAAATACCCATTTCAATTTGAAAAGTCTTCTTTTATTTAAAGAACAATCCTCTTGTGATACAGTACTTGTCTCTGGTAGTATTTCTCACCTCTTTTGCTCGTGAAGCAGTGAGAACAGGGAACCACCAGACACATACTGCGTTACTATTGCAAACTGGCTCGGGTCATCCAAACAGGCCCCCACAAACGGGATCACACATGGGTGATTGAGCCGGCACAGGATGGACACTTCTCGACAGAACATGTCCGTGTCTGACTTGGAGCAGTATGTGTTTGCACGATACCTGCAGGACAAAAGGATCACAGTGATTTTGGGACAAAGAAAGATATTATTTTGGTGACCTACAGTTGTTACTGTATTATAGTATGTTGTTATAATAGCATCTTTTAATTTTTAAATGTCAATGTATAGGCCTGCTTCGACATGACTTATTTTTATTTTTCAATAAAAGGTGGTTTAGGTCCAGTTCTGGATAACCTGTCCTGTAGAATTTAGTAGAGTGATAGTTTCACAAAAATTCACAAATTTTATATATGTTTTACCCTTCCTCCAAATGTCATTTTGCTTCTTTAGTTTTTCAACAGAGCTCACACACAAATCGAATTGTTAAGCAATTTCAGATACACTTTCTTACGAGGTTTTATTTTTGTTTTGTGGCAAAAATACCTCCTAAAGTGATTCAACTAATCATGGTTTCAAGACTACTTGAATGTTGGAGACGTGTCAGGTCTAAAAATGTGCTTTAGGATAGACACTCACTATAACGCACAATTTATTTGTGTTAGAAATGTATTTTTACCACAAAGATTTGAAAATTGAAATCTTAAACACAGTACAGAATCTTCCGTAAGGGCCAAAAAAGTTAAAGCTTTTAGAACTGGTATCTCACCTTTTGATCGCTACAATTTTGTTACGACACTTTCCTTTATAGACCTTTCCAAAGGAACCTGTAAATGCAAAAATACTGACATTTTAGAATGAACTGATGAGCTTAAATGGCTACAGAAAACAGAATCAGAAACAGAATAAGAAAACTTTATTGATCCTGAAGGAAATTACTTGGGTTACGACTGCACAGACACACAGAAAAACAGATACAAAATATAAAGTATAAAGTAAGTCAAATAAAAGAAATATTCTAAAAATACTCTGTACAAAATATACTATGCTATGTACACAAATGCTGAGGTATTACTACTATAGATAAAAAACTTACTGCTCAGGGTAGACTATTGCACACAATAATAAAATGCTGCACATAATGACAATTATTTAAACCCAGCAAGAAATTGCATTTCTGAGAACCATGTATATATGGACTACTGTTTAATGACGATGAACATACCTGAACCAATGATTTCATTGAACTCCAGTTCAGAGAGCTGAAGGTGGAAGTTTGATGGGAGGCTCGCTCTTAGGAGGAGAATGTCTGCCTTTTCTGAGGAAAAAGAGGGTCAATCTAAATCAAATGTCCTAATCTAAGACCAAGGTTCGCTCCCTACTAAAATATAAGAAGGGCTAATTGACTCCAGATCAGAAAAGGTATTTGTTTAATATTAAATAGTATATATTTAATATTAAACAAATACCTTTATATAAACTAATATATATATGTACACACTATATTGGCAAAAGTATTCACTCACCCATTGAAATAATTAAATTCAGGTGTTCCAATCGCTTCCATGGCCACAGGTGTATAACTTCAAGCACCTAGGCATGCAGACGCTTCTACAAACATTTGTGAAAGAATGGGTC
>JBBJLS010124495.1:0-17395 GCA_037577275.1 Bryconaethiops microstoma | reverse complement strand
TGTCTCTCTCTCTTTCTTTTTTTCTCTCTTTCTCTCTCTCTCTCTGTTTCTCTCTCTCTCTTTCTTTCTCTCCCTCTCTCTCTCTCTCTCTCTCTCTCTCTCTCTCTCTCTCTCTCTCGCTCTCGGTCTCTCTAAAAATTAAAAAAAGAACATATGAGGTTTTGATATAAGAACAACAACCTACTTAGTTATGTATTTTCACATAAATGTGGCCTTGTTTTCGTGTTAGCAGATTTATTTTACATCCATGCATGTCTGTGTACAGTACTAATATGACTAAATACACTTAAAGGGGAAATCCAACTTTCTGCATATTTCAGTCATTGAGATTTAAACAAAGTCATCCAGAGAGGTCTGATGTGAAATGGTGCAGCGTAGAGAAAATTCTGATTTGTTTTACAGTGGTGGTGATAGAAACCTGGGGCATACATGTCTACAACGTAAATAGAGCCTTTTTATTTACAATCCAAGATATCCAGACATATTGCAGAATAAACAGGTATATATTAAAATACATATCGTTTTTTGCCATATAGTATTTTGCCTTAATACACTCTGTATATACCTCTCCACCCTGAATATATTTAACAAAAATACATTTTAGCCCAAAAGCAATCTCATCACTATCACAAAACGATGTCTGAGACGCCAGGCAGTGCATTTGTATTCATTTCAATTGAGGAAGCTTTGATACGGATCAAATATTTTGGACATCTGGTTCCACCACTGCAAGCAGATCTGACTCAGTAATAACTCTGGAACGGAGCTTTCTTTTTTTAAACAGTTTCCCTTATGCAGAAATGTAGACAAATCTGATAGAACTCTTCTTTAAAACGATGCAACGTTCAGTGAAATGTTCAGAAATGTGTTTCCGCTTTTCTTCGAGACTTGAAATGTACAATCTGTGTAATGCAGAAGTAGCTGCACAACAAGGACGAAGAATGAGCACAAACACAGCGTGTGCTATCTCTGGACTCTCTCTTATCTCACTGATCTAGCCTGTTAAATGTTCCAGACAAGCACACTCTCTTTAGACAGTAATCAATAAGCACAGTAAGTGATCAGCATAAGTGTCCTCATTGCCTGAGGCCTAACTGGACCTGACACAGTTAAACAATGCCAAACAATTAGCCTGTGCGCGCCAACGGCATGCAGTGCTGAACATATGGAGGCACCCAGAGCACATGGAGACCTGTTTGAGGCTGCATTGCTTGGATGTTTTGCGTGTTGGAGCATGGTGCTGTGTTTACAATGGACTAGCCTGTACAGACTTGTGTAAGGAGTCGTGCTAAAAAGAACATTTCAAGCGAATAATCCACAGCCAGAAAGGATTTTCAAGGCAGTTTTAAAACCAAAATAAAAAATGTATCATATGTTCGAGCCGTACAGTGACGTACAGTGACAGAGAATTTTTGAGCCCATTGCTGCAGCACGACAAAAGCTGACAGCTATACTGCGTTGTTTTGTTTTTTTCTCGCTAGGATATATTTAGGCCCAAGCTGTTGTTTTTTGCATGAGACTTTCGGTGTCTGCGCATCATAAATCATTGCTTTGATCAGTTGTTTGCATGCAGCCTAGACAAAACACATTTTAAACATCAGGGTCAATCATTCAGGTGTGGCCCAGCTGAACCTAAGTCTGGCTCATTCCCAAATTAGTACATTAATACATTTGCGTGTACAAATATACATTTTCTATAATATTGTTATTCTTTTTGGTGCATGGTAACCCACAGAAAGGAATGGTGACACTTGCAGATGCACCTTATAAACAAAATAAATAAATTCGGGTTGAAAGAGCTTCGCATCTATAGGTTGCGTTAGCCCAATGTTATACAAAAACCACTTAAATTAACTACAGTTGTGGTGTTGGAAAAGAATAGTGGCCCTTTATATTGTGAGACTTGTGTTTCAGTGGACCTGCAGACACTTTTACCGGCATCTTGATGAATAAATATAATATATTTAATAATATTAGAAATATTTTAAGTCTCTGATATAAAGAGACTTAAGCTGCAAATAAAGAGAATTTAGGCCCTTTAAAGGAACAAATTAAAAATTGTCGATATTTTTTTCTGCAGACACTTCAGCAGCTATAAAACCATGTTTTGGATCAGTTCTCTATATTAAGACAAGTACTGTATTCATGCTGTCACACAAGCGACACACAAAAGACTTGGCCCACATTATTACATAAACTTCACACAGACCACAAGACTTGCAAAACTGGAAGGCTGCCAAGAAAAGTGTTGTTCCTTCACCCAAAAGTTAAGACATATTTGGTGTCTGAAGTTCTGCACTGGAGGCTAATGAGTACGGCACACTGCGGGTCTACATGTGTGTGTGTGTGTGTGTGTGTGTGTGTGTGTGTGTGTCATCACACACGTTCCTGTTGAGTAGTTGAATACTTATTTATTTCACTTTTCTACTTTTCTCATATGGTTACAGAAGCTGTCCTTTTTATAATGTGTGATACGTTCATGATGAATGAATTAATAGAAATACTCCAAATACTCCCTTGACTTACAATAGAATGAGAAAAGAAATTCAGGAGAGAAATCTTTACGGGAGATTTTTTTCCTCCTCCTGTAAAGTTACTATTTCGGAAAGACCAGCTACAATACGTGGTTACTGACACTGTTTCGTCTGTAAAAATGAATGGAAATACAGACAAAATTCCCATTTTCTTGATTCGTTTACATCATTTATATTATGTGTCAGAAACCACATACGCATGAAATTAAATCGGTGAAATCAAAAAACGAGGCCAGTGGACAAGATTTGTGTATACATTTATTATACGGTAGAAAGGATTTACGGGTAGATGTGTAGAGAAGGTATGCAAGCTAAAATGATCTCACCATAACAGCTTTACAATACTACAGAACTGATAGATGTGCCCAGAGGACACGCTGCAACCTGCCCAAGACAAACAGCCTATGGTGCTGATGGAGGAGCCTTTAGGTAGGTTTAATACCTTACACAGAGGGACAGACATACATGCAGACAAACGTATGGATGGATGGATGGATGGATGGATGGATGGATGGATGGATGGATGGATGAGATAGATAGATAGATAGATAGATTGATAGATAGATAGATAGATAGATAGATAGATAGATAGATAGATAGATAGATAGATAGACAGACAAATATACTATATGGACAAAAGTTTTGGGATGCCTGACTATTACACCAACAGGGACTTTAATGTCATTGCATTTAAATACATAGACATACATTCATTTGGAGCTGACCCCCACTTTGCAACTATATCAGCTTCCACTCTTCTTGGAAGGCTTTCCACAAGATTTTGGAGTTTCTGTGGGTATTTGTGCTCATTCATTCTGTAGAACATTTAGGAGTTCAGTCACTGATGTTGGACGAGAAGGTCTGGCTCACAATTTCTGTTCCAGTTCATCCCAAAGGTGTTGGATGGAGTTGAGGTTAGGGCTCAAATTCTTCCACACCAAACTCATCCAGCCATGTCTTTATGGAGCTGCTTTGTGCACTAGGACACAGTCATGCTGGAATAGAAAAGGTTCTTCCCCAAACTGTGTCCACCAAGTTGGAAGCATGGTGTTGTCTTGGTGTGCTAAAGCATTTAGATTGTCCTTCATTAGAAGTAAGGGGTCTAGCCCAAACCTGAAAAACAGGCGCATCTCAATACTTTTGTCCATATAGTGTAGATAGACACATAGATAAATAGACAAACAGACAGACAGACAGATGCATGGATGGATTAGAAGGAAGGTTTCAGCCATGCCAGCCCTCAGACTAGAGGTCTGTCTAGAATGATTATTGTCGTTTTCCATTGCAACTCAAGATCATTTATGTGTATTTACATTATTAGATTATCAAATGCATAGTTATATTATGTAATCAAATACATTTTCTTTCCGTTTTTATTCTGCATTGAGAGGCTTGAGACTGATTGATTTCTAATGTGGTACTGACTGAAAGTTTGGAGCCCACCTGATTTTGCCCTGATATACAAACAAGCTAAATAAGACTCTCATGTCTTCTAATGCCTCTCTACATTTCCTTGTAACCTAATCTCACTGTTTTTGTTGTCTGTGCAAGACCACAGATTTAGGCCTCCGATGAAGTTCCCACACAAAAGTAGCTGATGCAGTTCAGATGGTGGAAAACAGTTTAATGACAGCAAATTCATGGGAATCACGACGTCCCAGACTGCATCCAAAACGACAAGTTAATGGAAAATTCATCCTTCAGTCTTGTTCCATCTTGAGGCATTTAGTCCGTCACTATTGTTGATCATTTTAAATAATTTCCACATATTTAGTAAACAAAACATGCCCTGTGGACTCACTGACACACTTTTAATAGAAGCTTATGGGAACTTGTTTCAGTCGCCGAACAGCAGCAAAAGAGAACACGAGAAAATGACTGACTGTGGTAATCAAACACATCCGACAAAACAGTTCAGCAAAATCACTTCCATTTACGAAAAATCCTGTGAATTTCCTTGTGAGACCAGATCAGAAGGTTGTCGACCCTTCTCTAATTTCAGACCAATTAGACTTGCAGTTGATGAATCATCGTCTGGAATAAGTGTTGCGAGACATTCTGAGTATAGTGGACTAAATACAGCAGCTTTGCATGGTCTGGGAATGTTTTTGGGCGTGTGTGTGTGTGTGTGTGTGTGTGTGTGTGTGTGTGTGTGTATGTCTGTGTGTCTGTGTGTGTGTGTATGAGAGAGAAAGAGAGAGAGAGATACAGCTGTTTCTGAATACTGTAGCTATAAGCAGGTTTTAGGAAAGAATTCACCTATGAATGAACGTCACGGGGAGAGATAGACAGACTTTTGCGTAAAAAGAGTGCGATAAAGGTTATGCCTTCATGTTTATGCATGTGTGTGGGTGTGTGAGTGTGTGTGATAACATCCTGCTGTAACATGTAGAGACAGCCCAGCCTGAAGGCCCCTCATTCCAGCTCCATAGATTTAAACTCAGGTTGACATGATGTGGTTATGCAATAATGAAAACAGATCTGAGAGACTTGCATATGCTCATACAGACATGCACGCACCCCTTTGTAGGTCATAAATATATCCCATCTGTATTCCAAAGTATTTTTGAATGATTTCTATTGTTACATTTACCATGTAAATAGTTTTTGCAAATTACTGGGAAACAGTAAGAAACAGCTAAATTGAAGATACAAGGTTTTGTTCCAAAAGCAACGATATTTCTATACATATATTTAGTAATAATGTGTCCCATATATTTACATGTGTGAAGTACCAATATTTACCACGAATGTGTATATATTTTGTATGTAATATGTCTCGTGCAGGTTTACATTGTAGGTTAAAAAGGGACCTTTTTTGATATTTAGCAATGTACTGTCTTCACACATTTTCATAACAATACATAATTTTTGTTTCTTGCTGAATATAAAACAATATAAAAAGTTCCCTCAAGCTTTTAACAAATAAAGGTATTATTGTCCATCAAATTCAGCCCCAACAGTAATTTTGTAAACATAAGCATGAAATAAGCATTCTTTTTTTTCCAAAATATAACATGCAATGCTATGTATATATTACAGAATAAATTACATTTACATTTAATTTCACATGAAATGTGACAAAAGTGGCGTAAATGTGAAGGATGCTTTGTATTTCCATGAGAAATATCATAACAAAAGTTTAATCTTCTGCTTAGTTGATATGTTATTAATAATTTAAATATAAATAGAAAACTTTAATCATCAAATATTTTAGAAACTCTTTTGAATAAGTGTTCTCTTCGGCACTTTGCACTGTAGAACAGACACATGGGTACAAAGTCAGAGTTTGTTTAGCTCAGTTGGAATTTCTCACTTTGATGAATACGCTACAACCTCATTGCCGCCTCACTGCAAATAATTTTATTCTGATGAGGCCTCGTCTCTCACAGATAATATCAGACAGTTCCTGGATAGCGGCCCACCGTTGCTAATAATCCTTATCAGATCTGAATCAAGATGACATGATTCTGACAAGGCCTCTTCTCAAAGATCTGCCAAATATGTCATGAGCCTTAATCTGGACTTCCATAAGATCATAGGGGTTTTATCCCAAGCGTTTTGCTGTTATTGACATCAACCTGTTTCCTGAATAGAAAATCGCCCTTTGTAAGGTGCAATAAAACAATATACACCTCTATCACAATATGAAAGTGAATATTGTATGAAAATAAAGCAATAAAGCCTAACATTAACTTACATTCTGTTTTATGTTTTGATGCTCACAACTCATTTTAAGGATGTGTGAATGATACACAAACCTACAAGTATGTTGTTTTGTAGTGTATTCTTTAAAAAAAAAATATAGGTTTAAATAAAACTAAAGTTATTTGGTTTATCAATCTCTAATCTTTCTTTTTATAGGTCCTGGAAGTCCATTGTTACCCATGTCTGTTCCCTACTTCTCTGGGGTATAAATATAAGGATACACACACGTAGAATCCTTTTGTCATTCATCACCATAGTTATAACTAGGGATGGGCATTTCAAGCAAAATGCTATTCAATATTTGTTGGGAGCTATTTGATCATTCTTTGATCATTCTTCCCCCTCATTCACACATTTATGCTGTTCACAGTTCTGTCTTTTTAGTTTGTGTTCTTTATCGATGCAAAGATTGTCTGAATGAGTTCATTTAAATTAATTACGTACCTCACATATTTTACCTGGTAAGACACACCTTATGCAGGCAAGAATATGCATTCTTCTTCTTCTTTTGTTGTTTAATGTCGGTTGCCAATCAGCTTTTAGGTGTATTACCACCACTTACTTGTGGTGAAAATACATTACTTCCAGGCATGTAGGACATTTTGCACAAACTATTTATTTTATATAAATCAATAACTATTTTAATGTTTGAAAATTAGATCACACCAAATAGCTGTCAACTCAAGTAAGATAGAATGCTATGAACTTGCACAGATTATGAAATAGCATTCATCAAGGTAACAATAAAAAGTTAGAAAAATGTTTAAATGTTTTTTCCAGGAAATGTGCCCATGAACACACTGCCCCATGTATTCAGAGCACTCAGATGGTGAGACAGGAACACAAAGAGGAACACAAAGAGGTTTCAGAACTGCTCAACTAGTCTATTTCAAATCTACTTTAAGACACCTCCTCCATGACCAGTTCCACTAAAAAATCCCTTCTTTAGAGCAGTGCCTGAATGTATGTGATTGGAACTACAAATTAAATCGTGTGATGTGGTCAGATGAGACAAAAATCAAACTTTTGGTCATGCACACCATCACATTTGCTCTCCAACTTTCTGAAGATTCTGAAGATCTGTTGATGCATCTATATTCTTGCACTACTCTCTACATAGATTATAGTACTTAGAACTCTCCTCTGGTTCTCACACTGTCATGAAACTTGAATGTTTCCTCATATTGTAAGTCACTTTGGATAAAAGCATGTAATGTAATGTGATGTCCCATTGTCTAATATGGTGGTGGGTCCTTAAAGCTTTGGGCTGTTTTGGAGATGACGGTTCAAAGGCTCTTGTGAAAATCATGAATGAATTCTACTAAATAAATGGACATTTTAGGCCAAGAGTAATTGGTTTCTGCCAGAAGGTTGAATCTTGGGCCTAGGTGGAACTTTCAGTAAGAGAATGACCCAGGAAATATAAAAACAAACACAGAAATGGTTGCAGGAACACAATATCAAAAGTGTGGTCATCTCAGTCTCCAATACTTGTTTTGTGTTCTTAAGAGGGCAGTCCACCTCCAAGAGGGTTACCAAGAATTCTGCAGTTGACAGTACAGTTGTGAGTTGACTTAGCATCTATATACATTTTTTCATTTTTCAATTAAAAGGTGAATTTCCAATCCAGTATCTCATAAACTATTGCAATTAATGTGTAGGTCCTGTGATTTCAGTCAGTTTTTTTTTACAAAACATGAAATGACCTTCAATTTAATTTTATGTCGTGTCATTATTCTTTCAAAATATGACCATGTACAGTAAACTGAAAACTTTTTTTTTTTGCATTCATATTCATTCATTAACTGTTTATATTATTGTCTGTCTAATGAATGCATTGCTTTTGTTTTTGTTTTTTTCCACATAATCCTGAAATTTTGTCATTTCGTCAGTATCCGAGACAAGACACCTTAAAGTCAGTGAGTGTGTATTTCACTTATACATTTGAGCAGTAACCAGTCAAAGTTCCTCCTGTCTCTGAATCTGATCTTGTATATCCTATATTATATGCTATTTATTTTACAGTTCATCATATGGCTGAAAAAACGGAAATATTCTCGTAAACATGAGGATTATGATGATGATGAAATACTTTATAGATCTCAGGAAGAAATTTGTGCTTCCAGTAGACAATATGAAAAAAAAAAAGCTACAAAACATTACAGACAAGATTGTAAGAAAGGGAGAAAAATGAAGATATGTAAGGAATGGAAAAAAAAGGTATGGAAAAAAAAATATATACAGATTTTTACAGAAATGCAAAGTAGGGACGATCCAGAGTGATATAGTGTGTGGAACAGGATAAATGGTGACGGAGTAACAAAGTCATGCCCAGTTGTCATTCATGAGCCTCCGATGCTGGGAGGAGTTATAAAGCCTAATAGCCCGGGAGACTGAAACAGTAGTCTCCCACTAAATGCATGCCTCTGCCTGGTGATGGTGGGGGGTTGAGGGGATTGTCTCTGATGGAGAGCAGTTTATGAAAGGTCCTTCTCTCTGCCATTGACACTAGAGAGTCCAGCTCCACGCCAACCACAGAGTTCGCTCTCTTTACCAGCCTGTCCGGCCGTGTAGCGTCTCTCTTCTATGAGAATACTCTGCAGTTCTGTTTTTTTTTTTTTTCACACGGCCACCGGATGTTGAAGCAGCTGAGATGTACCAGATTCTTTCACGCTGCATTTTGACATGAAGTGCTGACACTAACGCGCCTCAAACCCATCAATAATCTTCTTCAACACTTTTAAAGGCTTTTCTGAGTGAGTGTTGCAGGCATTTGACTTGCTGGCACTTGTTCATTGTGAGTTGATGGCGTAATGCATGTCATGAGCTTAAAGTAGGATTGAGGCATTAGAGAGCTCTTAGCAGACTTTGGGTTGCAGGGCAAGATCACATGGAAACACTCAGGCTGTACAGTAATGGGATCACTGAAGAAAATAATGCATTAATTCAAACAGATACATGTTTTTACATAAATAAAAATATGT
The DNA here is from genome assembly GCA_037577275.1 of Bryconaethiops microstoma. Taxonomy (NCBI): domain Eukaryota; kingdom Metazoa; phylum Chordata; class Actinopteri; order Characiformes; family Alestidae; genus Bryconaethiops; species Bryconaethiops microstoma. Next base: position 8,169 of record JBBJLS010124495.1, on the reverse strand, counting down.
ACAATATGCTTCCAGAAACATGTAAAGTAAGCAAATTGGGAAAAAAATGGTTTCAACATAATGTCTTTCCTCACATAATGAAGATATTATGTAAATTCCCTAAATAGAGCAAAGCCAGTGCATAATTTTTATTGTAGTTTTCATGTTGTTTTGTTCAGTGCAGTTTTCCAGACTAGTTGTTTTTTTGGTATAGTTTGTATTTCGTTCTTTCAGGGCAGTTTTCATTAATTCATTCATTTATTTATTTTCTGTTACCACTTAATCCTTACTAGGGTTGCGGATACCCGGAGCTTATCCCAGGGTCTATAGGCATGAGGCAGGGTCTTACACTGGGCGGGACATTATCGTGTTGTTTATAAATCTCACGTTTTTTTGTTTCAGTGTACTTTAATATTGTATTTAGTGCAGTTATTTTTCAGTGTGGCTGTGTTTTTCCAGTGTATTTTTTCAGTGTATGTTCATGTTTTACTGTAGTTCTCTTGTTGTTTTTTCAGCATGGTTTTTAATTTTGTTCAGATTTTTTATTTTGTTCAGAACTCATTTTTGATCAATCAATCACAAATCCTAGCAATGATTTTTTTAAATACTTTTTGCAAATGTTGCAAAAGCCTCAGTAACTTACTGGGCCTACATATGTGTGTGCCGTAGTGAACATGCTGTGGAGGAGAGAGGCTTCAGGACTGGTCAGAGATTAATCATTACACCAGTTGAGTCATGAGTGTGTGCAGGGAATTTTACTGCCCAACACTCCAACACTACAGGAACACCGCACCCAAAGGCACTGAACTGACCTTTGAAAAACCAGCACACAAACACACACACACACACATACACACACAAACATAGGTATATATTCCTACCTTTACGCAATATAACTTCGATTAGTGTACCTAAATGCAAGTTCCTGCTTTGCTTCACCCAGACCAACTCTAATCTTAGGAAGAAATGGGAAATCTTTCCCCCAGATATACCCTTGAGGATCAAAAGATGGATTTTTGTCCCCAAAAACATTTGGCTAAACTTACACACAACCTCAAACATACACATTGTTCACTACATTTACTTGGCTTTTTACAAAATCTGAACTTTTCATATATTCTTTTACAATATACTACTACTGTTATTACTGTACTTTTAATATGTAGAGTTCCCACAAGCAACTAAAGTATAATAAATCTCATGTATATAAACAATACATCTGCTTTCTAGGACAAACACTATCTTCACAGCCACATTATATGAAAAGAAGTAAACAGTTATATTATAATTGAACAACAAATCGGCCAAAAACCAGATGTCAGCAGCAACTATTTATTTTGATTTATTTATTTGTTATCAGCATGTGTGCTGTTCATTTATTCACACGGTTCTGTTTCCAGCATCTAAAATGTTGCTTGCATAATACCCAACATCAGCAGACCCCTTCAGTTAATGGTAAATTAGGTGCATTTTTTACTTTCACTTGAGAAGAACAGGCACTTTCACTTTTATTAGAGCGTGTTTGTACGAGGCTTACAGCCTCCAGACATTTGTTGCCAGGGCTCATTTATGAGTACTGGCTCAAACAAGCACTGATACGTTTTAGTTATCAGTACATCTTTGTTTTCATATCTCCATCGACCTAAATGATGCGTTATTAAAAGGGCATTTTGATACTTTGCTCAGCAGGATTGGCACTGAGTCATATAAGGATATCGACGCAGACTGCCAAAAGGCAATCCAGCTATCAGGTTGCTGCTAGATCCATTAATGTCCAAAACGTGCAGCACCGTACTACAGGAGTTTTGTTTTGGAAATTGGTGGGTGTGGGTTTCCAGCCTTGAGAAAATAGCCCTGAATTTGACCTCGGCCTGAGAGTAACAGAGGAAAGGGGGCGGGGGGTGTTGGGGGTTGGTGTTGGGGGCGGGGGCGATGTGGAGGAGGACAGGCCAAGTTTTTGAAGATCCACTTTTTCTTGCTGCTCGCCCTCCAGTGCTCCTTTACTTTCACTCTCTCTGCTAATCCGCTGGTATTTCCTCCTCGAGTTCCTGCGGGACTAAGGTCTCTTTAGTAATATTCCACTCAAAATCTTCTGCACAGCCTGTCCATAAACATCCCAGATAAAAGTAAGAAGGCATGGGTTTGTGTTCATGCAAACTTGCTATTTTGCTAATTGCTAAATCACTCTTGCTGTCTGCTTTTTCAGTAGCTCCAATGCGTTAGGGGTAGAAAATAACATGTTATTTTCAATGTGAGAAATTAGGCCATGATAGCACTGGCATTGTGCCCAGGAAATGCCTCTGCTCATACAGGAAGGGTAGTGGTGTTCAAACTAGTGGTGGCTGATATGGTGATATTGCTATTGTAATAAACTGGTGAAATGAACACCACAAGTCTAAATGTCATCATTACTTCTATAACACTGAACAACTGCATGTATCATAACAAGGCAAATTTAGTTTATATGAAGAGTAGGACTTGTTCATACCATATTAACGTCTCTCTCAAGTGGCAAAAAATGGACAACAAGCTGTCCAGTTGTGTGGGAAAGTTTTGGCACCCCTAGTCAAATGACACACTATATGGACAAAAGTATTGGGACACACCTGTCAGGGTTGGGGCTAGGCAATGTCATTAGAGTCACTGTCGGTGAAATGGTCCCAATACTTTTGTCCATATAGCATATGTTTTGCTTTTTTTTGCGAATGGAAGTTCTAAAGCACAAAAAATGTCTTTTATTATAATGAAAAACTGAAAAAAGGGCAAAAATGGGCAAAAGTCATCAGCTTATTTAACTCATAAGGTCTTTATTCAAGTCAGGTGTAAATAATTTCAGATAAATGATACAACTGACTGAGGATCTGAAACTAACAATTGAGTCTTACAAAGCAAAACTATAACGTATATTGAAATAGTACTTGTCATTGTCTGAAATGCTATTAGGAAATGGACATAAAAAGGGAACTGTTGAAATCAAAGCAAGATCTGGACGACCAAGAAAAATATCTCTGGAAAAACTGCTCATAGACTGGTCAGGAAAAATAAAACCCCCTCATCACTGCCAAGGACGTACAGGAAGATTCATCTGGCACCGGAGTAGTGCAGTGGTATTTTACAAACATCATCTACATTTGAGGGTCATCAGAAGGTGATTCTTCTCACAGTTTGAAATGAGCACCACAACAATTCTATAATTTTGGCATCAAGTCCTGGCAGTTTGGATTTAAGTGCTGTGGTCCGGTTCTCTCTTTGCCTACAATAACTAAAGGCATATTTGTGGAAAAAGGAGAAGCACTTCAATGAAAAGACAGCAAGCCAACTGCTAAGCATCAGGATGGCTCTATTTTGCCTTGGGCCTGTGGTACTGAATGTGTTGAGGGAAGAAAAGTTTCTACTAAATATCGACAAAATCAAGAAGCTAGTATCCCACAGTCAGAAGCTGTACACATACCACATTTTGGGCTTCTTTCTTTTTTCCCCCCAGAAATTCAGCATATGAATTAGTACATATTGACTTTATACTAACTGTACATATTAAATGTATAGTAACTGTACATACTGAATGTGTAGTAACTGTACATATTGAATGTGTAGTAACTGTACATGTTGAATGTGTAGTAGCTGTATATGTTGAATGTATAGTAACTGTACATGTTGAATGTATAGTAACTGTACATGTTGAATGTATAGTAACTGTATATGTTGAATGTATAGTAACTGTACATGTTGAATGTGTAGTAACAGTATATGTTGAATGTGTAGTAACTGTATGTGTTGAATGTGTAGTAACTGTATATGATGAATGTATAGTAACTGTACATATTGAATGTATAGTAACTGTACATGTTGAATGTATAGTAACTGTATATGTTGAATGTGTAGTAACTGTATATGCTGAATGTATAGTAACTTTACATGTTGTATGTGTAGTAACTGTACATGTTGAATGTATAGTAACTGTACATGTTGAATGTATAGTAACTGTACATGTTGAATGTGTAGTAACTGTACATGTTGAATGTGTAGTAACTGTATATGTTGAATGTGTAGTAACTGTACATGTTGAATGTGTAGTAAATGTGCATATTTACTGTATAGTAACTGTACACATTGAATGTATAGTAATTGTACATATTGAATGTATAGTAACTGTACATGTTGAACATATATTAACTGTACATATTGAATGTGTAGTCAATGCATATGTTGAATGTATAGTAACTGTACATATTGACTATGTAGTAAATGAACATTTTGAATGTGTAGTCAATGCACATATTGAATGTATACTAACTGTCCATATTGACTGTATAGTTATTGTACATGTTGAGTGTGTAGTAAATGCACATATTGAATGTATAGTAATTGTACATATTGAATGTATACTAACTGTACATATTGAATGTATAGTAATTGTACATATTGAATGTATACTAATTGTACATATTGAATATATAGTAATTGTACATATTGAATGTATACTAACTCTACATATTGAATGTATAGTAATTGTACACATGGAATGTATACTAACTCTACATATTGAATGTATAGTAATTGTACATATGGAATGTATAGTAACTGTACATGTTGAACATATATTAACTGTTCATAATGAATGTGTATTAACTGTTTCAGTCCACTTCATCATAACCACTGATTGTAAGCATTTAACTCTTCAGACGTCTGGTTAAGTGTTTTAGCTATGCAGCAAGGTTTTGTCCAGTTTTATGCAAAATGAATATTTGCCCCTTTTTGTAAAGTTCTTCATGTCCAAAACAATTTTTTTTTACAGAAACGAAGAGTTTCTCTGTATTTAACCTCGTTTTGTACCATGACATTGTGAACAAACATACAAATAAAATGAAACGTTTATTTCAGAAATATAATGTGCAGAGTTGTGTGCATGTTCCATGCAGGTGAGGTGTCAACTTCTTTTCACTTAAAAAAACAACAAAACTTGTAATTTGACAAGTTTGCGCCTCCCGTCAACACCTAGGATCAGATTTCAAGTCACGCACCTTTAGGTGTGAACAAAGCAGTAGAAAGCCTGTAACCAACAATACTGAATGTGCAGTAAAGGCATAACCTGCATACTATCATGTAGCAGGGTGGGTGTCAGACTTCTGTCATTTTTTTTTTATCAGTTGTTTTATAGTTTTGTAAAATTAAAAAAAATAATTACATAATTACATAATTGCATAATTGCATAATTGCATAATTCCTTGCTATGTACTATCGTTTTGCTGGTGCATTTGAAAATTAAAGCTTTTGCCATACATTGTCTTAAAGTGTATGATGTTGTGATGTTATATTTTTGTCATATTGCTCCCCTTGCTGTAAATGATTCAGTACAATTTGACATAACGCTGCTGACACAGTCTGATGCAATGGGTCAGAGCTGATATCTTGCATGATTATTCTTGTGTTTACCGTTTTAAATGTCAGAGTCAGACATTTTTCATTTTTAAAGGGCTGGCTGTGGTTCAGCTACGGCTAACCTCCAACACCGCACAGAGGCGTATTGTCAAAAAGCGTCCTCCTGAATCTGAAGCACAGGCGAAATAGCACATCCAAGGCAGGTATGCCATCCCTTGTAAGGGCAGGTAATGCATGAACACGACTATGAAGTCTGAGTGAGTCAGTTCATGCCTCAAGGCCTTCTTGCGAATGCTAGAATTCTCTTCAGCGTAGATCCCCTTGATGTGACATCTCAGTTTAATATATCTTAACTTGGCCTGCAGGGCACATACCTCTGACAGATACTCTGATGGATGTTTCTAATAGAAAACTTTTTTGCCACTGGGGTTGAAGTCTGTAACTCCAATATGTAAAAAATATTGAGACGCCTGACCGTCACACCAACAGGGACTTTGGTTTGCCCTTGCATTCAAATACAGAGACTTTAATATGGTGTTGCCCCCCCTTTGCAGCTATAACAGCTTCCACTCTTCTTGGAAGGCTTTCCACAATTTTTAAGAGTTTCTGTGGAGCATTTATGAGGGCCAGTCAAGTTCTTCTACACGAAACTCATCCAACAATGTCTTTATGGACTCTGATTTGTGGGCCTTGCCCAAACCCTAAAAAGCAGGTGTGTCCCAATACTTTTGTCCATATAGTATATGAGGTGCAAATTTATTTTGGGATGTCCATAATTATGAGCAAAAAAATGTATGATCCAGTTAAAGTCTTCAGCCAAACATATCTCTCTATAGCTATGAAAGATTGTAAGCACCAAATGCAATAGAGGGGGAATTCATTCGGAGTGGTTTTGATGTGACAGCGCATTACCTGTGATAGAAAAGTACTAAATGATAGAAAAGTACTAAATCTGAAAAACAGGGGTCCTAAATCTGGGGTCCTGTTTTTCCACACAGCATCCTGCATGTACCTCTCAGGCAGCATATATTCTCTAATGAAGCTTTTAGAAGCATTAAACTCCTCAGACATCTGGTTCCTATCACCACCACTGTGAACAATTCTGACTCAGTAAGCTCCTTCAGAATGGAGCATTTCACATCTAAACAAAGACGGTCTTTGTTTACATCTTAGGCACTCAATTATGTGGAGATTACAAAAACGGTGGAATTCTCCATCTGAAGAAAATCACATTTTATTTGAAATAGTTCAAATATTACCCAATATACAGTTTTCTCTTCACTCCGAAGACAACAGGCAAAACATGTTTAAAGTTGTGACGTTTCCTTCTTTATATTTGTACTTTATACATGTAGCTAACAGATTATTTTCTACCTTCTAGCATCATGCAAATGATCCACTTCCCTCAAACCAGGTCTGACCTTGAAATAATCTCAAATAGACTTGATTATGTGGCTTCTACCACTGTATGACATTCTTTTGACTACTTAACTTGACTTGACTTGACTTTTATCTTATAAGAACATGGATGAAATTCAGGCTTCACGATATCTTTCAGCTACGCAACCCCCTTACAGTCAATACCAAGGCTATATTTTCACTATGTATATGTGTACACTGTGGACCCCAGCTGTGCTTGTATATGGTTGAGATTATAATAAATTTGACTTTGACTTTGATAATAAATGATTATTTACAGTATTTTGTCCTCTTGTTTTTACTATGGAGGAAGGCGCAAACAAAGTGAAACATTTATTGTCTGCTCATTTCAGATGGCTGGTAATTAGGCATGTTGCCATTGCTTGGAGTAACACTGCTTTAAATGGCATAACGGATTTGGCTGGGCCACAGAGGGGGCACCCAACAGCAGGTTGGGTAGCGTGCCAGCCTAAGACATTAATGTGCCAACGATGTAGACAATAAAAGGGGCAATGGGCACAGGGCTGGGCACAGGGCCAGCAAGACTGAAGGGGTTTCGTAGTGTGTGTGTGTGTGTATGTGTGTGTGGGAGGGCAGGCACACGTCTTGTAAAGGAGGTGTTCTTTGGGGACACACTGGACAAAAAGCGGACACAAGGCCAGGGCTGTGCTCTCTCCTCCCCCTCAGTGCGGCTGGACTCTCCTCTGAGATATGGCCAGCTCTCTTTGGGCGGCGCAGCAGCTGCTGATGGCCGTTGGATTAACTTTGTTTCGACTCCCATTCAAGGGCCAGCTGTAAAATTGGCGGTTAAAGCTCTCAGTCAAAAGAAACTACGTCTACCTTGAGATGAAATGTAATTACAGATAGAACACCACCGAAACATTTCAGTGCAGTTTATGTGGCTTTCAAGGGACAAAACATTTCATAAGTGCAAAGTTACAAATGGACTAGAGGGATTGAGCAGTTTAAGCAGTTTCCTGATATTGGTAGAGTAATAAGGGGGTTTATGAGATGCTGCTGGGCCACTTCTATGAGGTTTTAGGTAGTTGCTGTGGAATTGCTTGGGTGTTTCTATGGTATCTAAGGTGGTTGCTATCCCATGTTATCAGAATTAGAATCTGAATCAGAATCTGAATCAGAATAAGAATCGCGTTTATTGGCCAAGTATGTGAACGAGAACCCAAAAGGAATTTGATTCCAGTTGATGGTGTCTCTCAAGCACACCAGTAGAAACCAACAACAATATGTAACGACAGAATAAACAATACACTAAAGAATACACTGAACAATAATACAATACAATAATTTACAATCTACAATATGAATATCCAATAAAGTCTTGTATTTATAAATATAAAGATAAATATTAATATATGTATATAAGTATTATTT
>JBBJLS010124475.1:0-17395 GCA_037577275.1 Bryconaethiops microstoma | reverse complement strand
CCACACAGAGTCCTGACCTCAACCCCATCCAGCACCTTTGGGATGAACTGGAACGGAGATTGTGATCCAGACCTTCTGGTCCAACATCAGTGTCTGATCTCACAAATGCTATAGAATGAATGGACACAAATTCCCACAGAAACTCTAAAATCTTGTGGAAACTCTTCCAAGAAGAGTGGAAGCTGTTAGAGCTGCAAAGGGGGACCGACTCTATGTATTTGAATGCAATGTCAAAGTCTCTGATGGGGTAATAGTCAGGCATCCCAATACTTTTGTGTGTGTGTGTGTGTGTGTGTGTGCATATAAAGCTTCATTAAAATTATTCCCTATGAATTCCAGAGTCTAGAGGACAAAAATAACAGGCAAGACTGTAAATTAAAAATATCAAATTTATTGGACAAAATCTTCAACAATTCAACAAGAGGAAACATCTCAACCAACATGCTAACAAAGCGAACACTGAATAGAAGCTCGAATCCCAAAATCAGCATGATGCCTTTTCACGAATGCTAATTTGAGCATCCTCACTTTCATTCACTGCAAGCAGCATTAGCAATGTTGACGAAACTCTTCCTTTCATGGAATAATGACAGGTAAACAAATGACCACAATGTACAAAACTCAAGCGAATGGAACGGAAATCATATAGATACACATGATCCTAACCGAGGTCTAGGCTTGTGCAAACCACTGACTTATTTTATTGGAGAAACTGTTGGAGCATTGGTGCATCATACACAGATCTATATAAAGACCCTCTTGTATGTGAATGAAAGAAAGACCTTGTCACAGTCAAACGCTGAATAACATGAGGGCAGCTTGGTTGGTAACGTGTTCAATAAAAGCTCAGCGGTTCATATCTAGTTCAAGTTGTACATGGTGTATTGTGCCACAGTACATATTTAATCACGCTACAGGCCTGACGTGTACAGTAGAAACAGTTAATGCGCTAAAACGATGCAGACAACCAGACCTATGAATGAAAAATCCTGTGTGTATGTGTGTGAGAAGTTGATTTCTTCTGAAACAGCTCACATAGCACAACAGTTACTCACCATAAGCACACCATGCTGATGCTAACATCTCTGGAAAAGGATGAAGAACTCTTGATCAAGTTGGTGACATTGCTTGGCTTGTTGTTGAGCAAAAAAAAAAAAAGCAAAGTTTTAAAACATTGTGCATCAGCACATAAGCCAGTTACTGACACATCCATGCTCCACCCACAAGTTCATACTAGCAAAGGTGCTGGGATGAGGTTGGAGAAGCGGTTTCCGTGTAAAAAGCCAATCCACCCTAATGAGAGATTTACTGGAAAACGTAGCATTTGAAATGTGATATAAGGTTTTCAGTCACAAGGTAATCTTCAGTTACAGGGACATCCTAATTTTTGCAGATTTTGGCTTGTTAAAATAATATTTTTACATGAATATTTTCATAATATTCATGTTTATTTCATATTATTCAGAATCAGACAACTTTATTGTATTATTAGATAGAACAGATATATATATATATATATATATATATATATATACATATATATATATATATATAGTGCCTAACAACTGACACGGAGCCCTTTAGTACCTGCAAGCACAAAGATCTACTAAATATACCACATAATGGCATAGTACTTTGGTAGCTAGTTAGCTAGTTAACCCAGTGCAAGCGACCATATATAGAGAACTTGCTAAACGAATATATCTGGGCATCTGGAATCAACCATATACAAATTTTAACAACAAATGAACTAAATTAATTCAGAAGGAATGAACTGACACAAAAAGTCTGCTGCAAACATGTGGATAGTATTGGGACCCTATATGATTCCCATGGCCAGGGAGTCTGTTAATAGCTTTAAGACCGCTATGGAAATTTTTGGCTCAATTTTGGGTCTTTAAATCCAGCAAAAGCTTAAATAAGGATTAGTTTTCTTATTTGCTGTGCAACCCATCACACAACAGTTATTTGGCATGGTCATGATTTTAGTTTTGGGACAATAAATGGAACTGGGCAATGCAAAACAATGGAAAGTGCTGCATGGCCTAAATGTCTCTATCAAAGAAATGGCACCCAATAAAATAGAAGTACCTTAGTTCATAAATTCGCCTCTACTGAATATATTTTTGCTCTCAGGTCGTGCACTAGTTCCATTAAGCCAGACATTCCCAACAACACTTATATTTTTTTGATATTTGTTATGCAGGTGCTCATGATTTGTTTAAGGGGTCTGTCTTGGTAGTTAAGCAACCTAAAGCATTGTAAGAACACATCATATACATACTCTCTGATCTCTGGGCAAATGTTGACTTAATACACTCAAGTGCTTTTACAAGAAGCTGATGTTTGCTTTTTTCTTTCTTTCCTCAGATGGTTGGAGGCCATGGAACGAGCAGTTCACCCCATCACTCAGGTATATAATAATATAATGTCACGCAGTAGGGGCGCACAGTGATTTCACTGTGCATCTTTAATATATAACTGTATAATCATTCAAGTACAGAAAAAACTGGTGGTAAGAGGCAGAAAGAAGAGTCTATCAAACACAGCATAAGTCAAATATATAGACGCAGCCCCAGGAAGAAGGAATAGGTCCCTAACAAGGGCATTTAAAGTCAGCATTAAAATACTCAGTGCTATCAGAACACATTAGAAGTCCATTTACACTCCATGGTACATTAACAAAGCCTGATACAGTGTTGGCTGATCGTTTGTAATGGTGTAATAGTGCACACAAAAACTGGTCCTTAAAGTAAAGGAGTCACATAATCACACGAGTTGTGTACATCTGGATTGGATTAGCTCTGAAGAAAGATTTAATGCGCTAAACATCTGTTAAACATAGTGGTGGATCTGTTCTTTTTGAAGAAAGGGCTAATGGGACAAAACAATCTGTTCAAAAACTTGGTTGATCTAATAAGATAAGATAAGATAAGCCTTTATTAGTCGCACAAGTGGGAAATTTCCGTTGTTACAGCAAAAAGTTGACAGTACAAAAGTAAGAGCAGCAAAAAATAATAGAATAAAGCTATACACAACAATATAAAAAAGAGTATACTATACAAATAATACAAAATTATAAATATCACATCTCTTCTGATGTTTGCGTAGCGTGCATCTCGCCTCTCTGATGTTGCCAGGCTAACAGTATAATAACAGTATAACTATAAGCGTGGTGCTTTGTGTTGCAGAATCATGTGTGGGTGGACGTAACCCGCCACAACTCAAACCTGCCTCCACTGGCCGTGAAGAACCCTGAATGTCTTGGCCTGCTTCACCTGCTGGACAGAAACAAAGACTCATGGGTTCAACACTACTGCATCTTAAAAGACGGATGTCTCTACTTCTACGCCAGCATTCGTTCAACATTTGCAGTTGGTATGCCTCATCTAATCCATCTACGTTCAGGGATATCACAGTCTGATTATACATTTAGAAACACCCAAAGTATGACCAACAAGACATTCCTAAATATTAGGAATCAATTTGTCAGTTTGTACTGCATACTCATGTGAGAACAGATTCACTTACAGCACACAATGCAGAAAATTTCACGCTGTCGCCATAAAATTCACACCCAAGGTATAAAAAGCCTGCGTGACAGACTCTCGCTGTTATAAATAAAGGTACTAAGAGAAAGAAAAAACACTTTTGGTTCACAACTTTTAATACTTCACTAAAGGTTCTCCGTGCATTTCAAAGATGTTCCTGTAAGAATGAAAATGATAAGGTTTAACAGCTTATAAAAGCTTTACAAGGTATGTATTCAATTGATTTAATAATTGTAAAAATTCAAATGTGCATATAAATGTAATCTTGTGTAACTATTAGCATTCTCTTACACGCTGGATATTTTATCTATGGAATGCAAAAAGCTATTCATGTTTCCATGGCAGTGTGTTTATTGGATGGTCCTGAACTTTTTTTCATGTCGTTGTCATGTTAAAAGTGACAATGTTCAACATTTAATCTTTACTAGCTAAGACATGCCTTATGGATTGAATTTAGTAAAATATTGTTAACTAATGCTAACTAAGGACTAAGGCTTTAAAGCACAAATCAGACTAAAAACTTATGCAGAACTGGTGTAAGTCAGCCCTGGTTGCTAGTTTTTTACATCATGAAGCACACGGGCTACCATTGAAAAAACCTAGCTAGTGAATTCTAGTTAGTACTAGCTGGTAGCTTAGTTAATGAATTGTCCTTTGTTGAAAGTTTTTAAAGTTGTAGCAGGTCATTGAATTTGACCTTGGTGTCATCCTTGTTATATTTAAACTTCAGTGAAATAGAAAGCCATGGACAACAACTTAAGAGTTTCTGAACACCCAAGTGGATCAACAGAAGATAAATATTAATTAGATAAATATAAATGGTTTAATTATGTTATTACTCATAAAAATCTCTATGGGAGCCATAGCTGTATGCACTTTAAGACAAAATTTACCTCAAAAACATGTTTGATGTTTGTCTCCTATTTTCAGTACTAGATGGGCCTAATTATCCATAAAAACATTTTCTCATGACCCTTTTTACTCAATGGGTAATTGGTCTGTTATAAAAGTTCAAAACAAAATTATTTGTGTGGGAGCTACATTTTATTTAATGCTTTAATTATATATTGTCAAAATGTGCTCCAGTGTAAAAAAAAAAACACACCACATTTGCTCTGTAATTAATGATCAAAAATCACACTTTATAGAAGTTAACCTACTTTTCATGAAACATTTATACAGTTCAGTGAAAAAATAATAATGGGAGGGAATTAATAAACAATGCATTAGCAATTTGGTTATGTGCATTAGACTTTTTTTTCCAGAATAATTGTAGACTATTTATTTATTATACCTTTCTATGAGAGAGATTATATGGTTTAACCTATAGCCTTGAGTGAATTTTTATGTAAACTAGATGTTTTTGTCTAAAGAACCTTTTAATCTCCTTTCCATCACAAATGTACTCCCTATGTCATGTAAAGGGTGTCCTAGAACTACACACCCAAGCTAAGATCGATTTAGGAACCTTTTCTTTTAACTTCAGGATGTTTGCCCAGTAATACACTTTGCTGGCTGTGGTATGCATCACTGGTTATCGTGTGTTTTCTTTGGTTAATGGCCACAGGTGGGATCTACCTGCATGGATACACAGTGAAGGAACAGCCTCTAGGATCCAAGAGATCCACCATCGAGCTAAAACCCCCATCTGACGAGTTCAAAGTGTTCCATCTTTGTGCTGAAAATGCTAACGAAAACAAACGGTACCAGACAGTACTTCATCAAAGCGATTAGTCTAGTGACTGGTTAAAGACTGTGATCTAGTCTTGGACTAAACTGCAGTGCCAATAGAGAAGAATCTTTTGAATCAATTTTACATAATTAATTTATGTTTAATAAATGTTTAATTATTATAAATATTATTGTTGTTGTTGTTGTTGTTGTTTTTTTGTTATTATATTAAAGTTTTAATATAATACATACATACATACATACATACGTACATGCATACATAAATAGAGATAGATAGATAGATAGATAGATAGATAGATAGATAGATAGATAGATAGATAGATAGAGCATAACAATAATAATAGTAATAGTAATAATAATAATAATAATCAAAGCAGCAATTAAAATGAAATAACAATGATGATTATTGTTGGTGTTATTATTATTGTTGTTGTTATTATTATTATTATTATTATTATTATTATTATTATACTATGTCCTTAAAGAGGTTTTAAACAGTATACTGTGTAATGCTGCACATCATAAACTCACAATGCTTTTTTTGTGCCTCATTCACAGGTGGATTGGAGCTATAAAGGTATCCATATCTAAATGGTTGCCTTTGCATCAGGCAATTCAAGACTACATGAGTCGTCCACCTGATGCCACCAGGATGTGAGCAGCGAGGTGTTTACCTTGATCTAATTCACCTGATTCAACTCTTTAGCTCATATCAATCCTGTCATGTCATGAATCAGGTGCATTAAAGCAGGATGACATGATACTCCAGAAAGTGGAAACCATGGAAGTATTCCCAAATAAACCTGATGGACAGCTTGAATACCACCTCAAACCACTTTTCCTATGAAAGTTTTGAAGTGAAGCTGGACACACTGACACTGACCCCGATATAATTGTATAATTGTATTCAGTTGTGTTGTAAAGTATATTAGTTAGTTTCAAAGAAATATCTTTTACACTGACAAAACTGAATATTACTGTACTATAACTGTATATAAATATTCTTTATACATTATCATTAACTAAAGGACAGGGGAGAAAAATAAGCTATTTAGTGAAGGTGAATATGCTCAGTGTAGCAATTGCTGAGTTCTTATGCATCATTTTCTTCTACCTTTTTTTTTAACCAGTTGTTTCATACCATTTTGCCATGTATTTTGGAGAAAAAATGACAGAAAATCTTTTTGTACGTAGTTGCATTTTTAAAATCTAGGATATGGAGCATTCTGTAGTTGGCCATGCCTCCAGTTGTGTAAAAAAAACAAACAAAAAAAACCAGAGGTAACTTTGGGTGTCTTTTCACACTCCAGTGATTTATTCAATGCTTTTATTGTATTGGTTTATACCGAACTTGATTGTTACAGTTCGATAATGATCTTTGAGTACAACTAGCATTACAGTCATGCGTTTGCTGCATGTTTTTTCACTCTTTTCCCACCTAATGAATTGAATTCAGCTTCGACAGGAGCGCGCACTGGTGGTCTTCTTTTACACTCCACAACCTGCAATGTACTGGCTCACATCCTGGCCCTCGCAACGATCTTGCCAGCCCACCCTGAGAAAAAGACGAAAAACAATTTGGTTGTGTATTTAGCCAAAATCATCCTGATAGTTCACGAAAAACGTTAAAATTTAGTCTTACCAGGCAGAGATGCCCTGCTGGTCCACAATGACCTTGGCACACTGAATGTCGGGCCCGATGTTATTAGTCATCAGCTCTGTTTGTCAGAACAAGGGTGCAGATAGTTACACGAGCCTTTTTTAGTTACAGTGAGATTTACAGGACAGTTCCAGTCTTTGTCCAGTCTGGACAAAATACGAACATTTTCAATTCCCACAAAAACGATCAAATGATAGAAAAGTTTGAATCTATTACTACACATGTCCTGTCATTAAGCAGTTATCATTACAGAAAGCATTATAAAACTTCAAAATGCTGAAGCATGATTCTACAGAAAAAGGTTACCGCTGCATGAGATGCCACAGCCGTTGTAGCTGGGGAACTGGCCATTAGAGCACCACCAGCGATCGTTAATCTGGAAAATGCCATAGTCAGTCGAGCCGTCAGAGTCATAGTCGATGGCCTGAGTGTTGAAGCTGGACTCTGCGTACGCCAGGCAAACCCCTGCAGATATGGAACAGTTAGAACAGTCAGAATACAGACACAACACAGTTTTTGGTTGAAAAAAGAAGAGCAAGTTCTACAGAGCAACCCAACACATCTTTGCGACTGATGTGGTTCAGGAATTTGCATGCAGTTCAGTGGATTATCAGTCATGTGTCATGCAGTTTGAATCTTCACTTTGTTTTAAGAGGAACCCATCTGAGAGCCACCATTTTACCATGCTGGTAGAATAGACCTTTTCTGCAGCTTTCGAGAAGAGCAGCAGGAACCTACATGGTGGTGGTATGTAATTTTCTAAGTGAAATGTAGTGCAGGTCTTTTGCAGGGAATACACTAAAGTGTTTTGAAAACAATGAAACATAAATGACACCATAACCTTTCTAGGGTAATCTTCAGCAGAGCTGATTTAAAAACTGATGAAATGATGAACAAGTCAATAAAACAGGTTTTATAAGATTCATTCAAATATTACAGAAAACCTCCCTGTTCTGCCACACTGCAAAAAAACTGCATTTAGTACACTTTCAAATGTGCATTTGAATAAAAGATTCGATATGCATCACAATGGAAACCTCAACTCTGACACATAAAAAAAAAAACCGACTGGAATTGGATTTAAAGCCTAATTGAATGAGGCTCTTGGAGCACTTACAGTTTCCCAGACTGACACCTGCATAGCCATCCATTCCAGCTGCCTGCAGCGTACTCGCTAGCTCACATCTGGAATAAACCATGCCATTGGCAACCCCCGCCACCAAAAGAAGAATCAAGAACTTTATCATGGCTGCAGAATGTGAATGGAGCCCTGGAAGTCTTGTGTGTGCTGTCTCCTACCAGGCAGTTCTGAAATATATACTGTTTGAGAAACTGCTGCAATTGCTGGAATTCTTGGGAAGTGTTCTGTAACCTTCCTCAAAGTTACGTTCTGATTTGATTACTGCATTTTATCATGTTCAGCTGCCTTCAGCGCCTGCTCCTTTATCTGCCCCTGTGGGAGAAACAAATAATTTAATCTTAATTCAAATTGTACAAGAAATTACTGTTTACTCTTTAATCTACAACTCGAAAACCACAGCACCTCTGTGATTAAGCAGCAGGTGTTCGTGTGGTTGTGGTGCAAAGGCAGTGAGGATCAGATAACAGGAGAGCATGTATGTGCTGACTTCCTTTCACATGGTTTTAATACCACATCTTTAACACATATATCATATGCTAATTCTGCTGAAACTGGTTCTCAGTGTTTTTTGTGTATGTTGTTCACATGTTTCAGGCTACTTTGTTCAGGTGAGGTCATTTATCAGTGTGTATGATCTTGAGAAGCAGTCACTTGCTTTTGTCTTCTGAAGATTTGACTCAAATGTGACTGACCAGCTGTAAATCACACCAGTTCTAGCATCTTTACACTGGCTTCCATTCTCTTTTAGGACCAATCTTAACTTATTGCTATTGATTTCAAAAGCATGAAACTGAATCCCACCACAGTGTGTCTCCTACACGTCTGCATAGTCATTCTCTACGACTCAGTACTGCAGATGTGTAGCAAAAGTCAACAAGATAGGATGCATTAGGGGACCTTTTTAATCTTAGTCTTAGTCTAATGCTTCATAATGTGTCACTGCTAAAGCTAAAGGATGATTCTACAGAGAAATATGTTACTGCTGCTTGGGATTCCACAGTAATGACATGAACTTTTACAGCAATTCGTGGTACAGAAGTGCTGTCAGCTCATACATTAATGAGCCTTTGGCAAGCATGACCCTCTTGCTGACAGCACTTCTGTACCACAAATTGCTGTAAAAGTTCTTGTCATTACTGTGGAATCCCAAGCAGCAGTAACTTTTTTTTTCTGTAGAATCATCAATCACCCCTTTTTTCACTTTTGGTGGTCTCTAATCACTGCATACTGGGAAGACCTGCTGTTTAGAAGATGATCTGATCCAGTCATCTAAGCGTCACACTCTGACCCTTGTCAAAGTTTCTCAGATCCTTATGCTTGCACACTTTTCCTGCTTCCAACACATCAACTGATTGTTCACTTGCTGCCTAATACCAGGGATTGGCCGAGCCACATTTTTCCAGCTCCATTTGATTCCAATACACAACTGCCAATACCTACACAGATTTTGATGTAAGAGCTCTTTTATTTGAAAATTATCATTATTATTGTTGATATTAAGTTTAAAGTTGCATCTTGTAAGAAATAAACCTCACAGCATTAGGCAGCTGGTGGACTGGTGGTTAGGGTGTTGCCCTTGCAATCAGAAGGTTGTGGGTTCAACTCCCAACACTGTTAGCGTCATCACTGAGGTATGCTTGAGCAAAGCACCATCCCCACACTGCTCCCTGGGTGCCCCTCATTGGTGGCAGCCCACTGCTTATTAAAACATAACTTCCAGGCATATTTGTTTTTTCTCAACATCCCCACTATGACAAAATGGGTGAATATGATCAGGTGGGACGGAAGAGGTGTCTGAAGACCTGGACTGCACTAGCATAAACAATGCTACTCACTGAGGCCTTTAGTGAAAGCCTACTCACTGTATACTGTCTATTACTGACAGTAAGCCTATTAGATCTGATGTCTCTGATATCCAATCTTTAAAAGTGAGTCTCCATCTTAATCTAGAAGCTCCTCGTGCCAGTCGAAGCCAGTGTTAACATGAAATTCTCCACTGGTAAGGATAATACATTAGTACACTATGTATGCTGCTGATCCTGGGTGAAGGCGACGCTAATAGTGGAAATAAACACTAATTCTGATCCTACTATTCTCCTTAAGGTATGTAGTCAGTATATATGTGGAAATGTATCATATGTGATTCTATTTAATTTTTATCATCAGTGTAACACAGATTGAATCTATTTGAATAAGATACATAACCGATTCATTCTAGGGGAATTCCACCGTTTGAACAAAGTCATTCCGAGTGCTTTGATGTGAAATGGTAGAGGCTTTATTTGTAACAGTAACAGGAACTAAGGCTTGTGATGTCTCCAACATAAACATTTTATTTACTATTTATACGTGATGTCTAATGACTGATTATGGTAAAATGGTGTTAAACTTGAAAAAATTACTTTCTTTAGGTACTATTTGCAAATAGAACTGCCTTGAGATTTCCACAACCTTCTCAAAACTATCATAAAACAGTGTCACAGGCATCAGGCAGTTTATTCATAAACATGACCATCTTTCTGTGAGGGAGCTTTTAGAGGCATTAAACTCTTCAGGTATCTGGTTCCTATCGCCACCACTGAGAACAGTTCTGACTCAGTAAGTTACCCAAGAAGGCCATTTCACTTTAAATCACCCTGAATCATTATTTTAATTATGTACTTATGCAGATGTTGGACATTATTTTCGAGCTTCTTCTTAGAATTTTTAGGCCCACCTTAACTGCTGCTGCAGTAGCAACATTTCTCCAGCAGAGAGCAATATGTACTGATACGTAAAAACCTGACAGCACCTTGTGCTAAAACAGTGAGTGTGTCTGTCTTCTAGTTTTCATTCCCAGTGTTTTTGGTGCCACTTCTCCATGACACTCATTTGAATGTATGAAAAAGAGAAATAATGTCCAAAATTTTGATCATTAGTGGGATTTGCACTTCTTGGTTGAGAAACCATCACTCTTACCACAAAATATTCCAACTACTTATGTATATAAAAGCGCATTTCATATATTAGAGTTGGAACGGTGCCGAAATTCCAAACAGGCTCAATGGAGAAGCGGAGCCAAAAACACAGGTGGAGTAAAAATAATAGTAATAATACTAAAAGTTAAGAAGAACTATAAAAAAAATAGCAATTGCCCCATCTGTCATTCCAATCATCACTGACCCTTCTGCTTTTATAAAGACGTGGTAACACACAGATCCCTACTCCACCCAATCCCGGCCCCTCCCATCAACAAATAAAATTACTCTTCCTGTCAATTCATGAAAACTGTATTGGTTGATAACAAAAGAAACTTTAAGTGACTTTTCAAAAGGTTTATTCATTATTTATGGCTTATAGTGATGAGATACACAGATCCTGATTATCACTGTAATAAAATGCTAAATTACAGCCATCAGTATAATTACACATCATGCACGCTATTTTAGCGTGTTCTTCATTATTTTTTTATAACTGCTTGCATAAAATCTTTCATAACATTTATGGCAAGTGAGTGTGTTTGCAAAAAGAGGGACAGTTAAGACGAAATGAAAACTGTTTAGCATTTCAATGTTGTAGCAGAACGTAATCCATTAAGTAATGATTTGGACGGTTTACTGTTGTAACAGTGAAGGGGAATTTAGCTCTCACAGCATCCAACTGCATCATGTATACTCTCTTGGCTTTAATTTTCTAAACACAGTTCATACAGGTTTTCTTTCACAGCTTGCATAAAATGTTCTATAACATTTACAGCAAGTGAGAGTATGACGAGTGTGTCTGAAAAAACATAGTTTGCTTCCTGGACAATTAACTGGACGACACCCCTCTTCAGCGAACCACACAGCATGAGTTAAGACACTGCTGTCTTTTTGTTTTTACAGAGGCAAGCCTCAGCAGGAGTGTTAAGGCTACTCACCAGGGTAGCCTGTCAGCATTTCACATGGACAGAAGCACTGCTCTATCTGGCAAAAGCCAAGAAGGAGGTGTGTGTGTTTACATCAACACTGACTGGTGTGTGAACGCCGTGCTTCTCTCTAGTTACTGCTCATCACTGCTGGAGTTTGACTCTAAAAAACAATACAGCTTACACAATTTTTTGCACACTTAATGACTTTACTGCTAGAATACAGCATCATAGTGCTCTATTCTTTCAAACTTATACTGTAGCTGCTTTTGTTGACTACACTAAATGTCATCTTATCGTGTTATATTGTTGCTCTTGTGTTTTTCTTGCACTCTCTCTCTCTTGCTCTCTTTGTATTCTGTGTTTTTTCTTTGTATTCTGTATTTTTTGTCCTCTCTGCACTTTGTTTCACTCTGTACTGTGTATATGGCTGAAATGACAGCAAAACTAGCTGACTTGACTTGACTTTAAAATTTATTCTCACCATGCCTTGATGCCCTGCCGTCTCACTATGGTCTTGGCACATTGGATGTTATCGGTCAATAGTTCTATGTGAGAAAAAAATGGTTTAGATATATTAGTTCGGTCCTTTCTGCATAAAATATGCAAGTTTTATACATCTCACATAAACTCTTTGTAGACATGGCATTTAAAATAATAGAAACATTTTGAGTTGTTCATTCTTTGCCATTATGCATGCAGAAAGAAGAATTATAAAGCTCTGTAAAGCTTTATATGTTGAATAAAGCTTTATAAATCTTCATAACGCCTACAATGTTCACACCTAAAAGCAGAGGTTGGCAATGTAACGCAAATACAATTTTATTATACTTCAAGACATTTCCACAATATGTTGTGGTATTTAGTGTTTGTTAGGTTTGATAAGTTGGAACAGAGAAAAATAATGAATTGTGCCACATTTTATGGTATATGTTATAGTGCACCAATTCCAAATAAACAGAACAAATGATGCTCTCTTTGTGCAGAAACTGACCAATTAACACTGGGGATAACCACATGATCTGAAAAGCATACTGCAAAATAATTTATGAAAAATGTATAAACAAAATATTGTTATATTGACCATATATGGCTTAAGGAAGATTTAATGAAAAGGTGGAGGCTGCAGGAGATTCGACAGTTGTTAATGCTGGGGAAACAGCCATTAGAACATCACCAGCGATTGTTGATTTGGAAAATGCCGTAGTCTGTTGAGCCATCAGTATTGTGGTTGATGGTCCTAGAGTTATAGCTGGACTCTGCATTGACCAGGCAAACCCCTGCAGATGTGAGACAATTGACGTATTACAAACACGATAGTAAAAAAGGTAAATTAAGTTCAAACATTGAATTCAGTGTTTTTGTGAAGTGTCATGCACTGCAGAACAGAACCGTATTAAACTCAGGTCTGGAATTTTCAGAGGACCTGTCACACTCCAGCACAAAACCGTCTGGCATTTCAACAAAGTAACAGAACTTGCATTAAGTAATGCTTTGGCTGAGGCAGTCTCTGTGGTCTGATGAAGGGCTATACTGAAGAGAACCTTATCCCAGCTGTAAAATATGGTGGATGTGTTGTTGTGTTGTTGTGTATTGTTTTAAGAGTACATGGCATCTGTGACAAGAGCAGTAGTTTGGAGGACTAGAGGCAGATGCAGGTGAACACAAGGACTTGATTTACCTAAACAAACATGCAGGATCTAAAGTAAAATAAAACACTGAAGGATAAACTAAATACTAAACAGAACCACTGAGGCAACATAAAACAAAGTTTTTCATGAGCAGGGACAGGGCAGGAAACCAGGTAGGGTCAGAGTGACCAGACAAATAAAGACAAACTCATGGATACTTATTTCTGTAGTAGACAGGGAACAGGTGGGAAAGGCAGTGTGGTGGAAAAGCAGCAAAACACAAATATTCTTCAGCCTTTATTCCTTGTCCGCGGGGAGAGTGTTCGCTGAGGCAGTCTCAAGTGAAGCTCTCAAAATCACAGCTCTTTCCAGAGAGCTTATTTACCTTAGACATGGAACTGAAAACATTAGGTCGTAAAAATAACAACGCGCGAGCCTTTAATGCTCATACATGCCTTATATGGCCATGACTTGACTCTCCTCATCCACTTATCCTTACATACCAAAGGCATGAGAAAAACATGAGAAGCAGCTCAACTCAAACCTTTATCCCTATGTGGCCATCTATAGCATACACAGGAAGAACTTGTAGAGCACTAGCCCAAATCCTTTAAAAGGCTTCGTATAAACTAACCTAAGGAGCAGCTCTACTTGAAATGAAGCAGAGCACTTGTGTAAGCTCAGCCTACTGCAGTGCAGGTTACTCATGTAAGTTTAAAACAAGCAGTAAATATCTATTATCCCTTACAGCAGGCTTACAAATAGACAGGTGAGCACACTAATCATGCAGGCAGGACCAGGGAAGAGCTATGCAGCTATACTGGCACATGGGGCAGCTGATGGCCTGATGGTTAGGGAGTTATCCCTGCGATCAGAAGGTTGTGGGTTCATGTCCCAGGACTGCTAGTGGCATTTCTGAGCAAGATCCCCACACACTGCTCCCCGGGCGCTGTGTCCCTGGCTCCCCACTGCTTCACTTGGGTGAATGGGTTAAATCCAGAGAACAATTTTGTGCTGTGACATGTTCACATATGACAAATGCACACTTTACACTTACACTTTACATGGGGCAAACAAAGGCAGAGCATGACAGAACAGGGCAAAACGGGATTATTGACTGCCATGAAACTAAAACTGGGTCATCACTGGATCTTCCAGCACGACAATGATCTGAAGCACATGTCTAAATCAACACAAAAATGGTTAGCTGACCACAGAATCAAGCTTCTGCCACCATCCTCTCAGTACCCTGACCTGAAACCCCCCTGGGGATGAGCTAAAGAGGAGAGAGGGCACTGGATGATCTGGAGAGATCCTTTAAAGACAAATCAGAAGCCCTGTATTCTATAAGCCCTCCAACCTTATAGAATGATACAGGAGAAGACTCAGAGATGTTTTATTGGCAAAGAAAGATTATACAAAGTATTTAGAAGCATTTACATTCAGAGTGGGATTTAAAGGAGCACTCACAGTTGGCCAGACTGACACCTCTGAAGCCGGACATCCCCGCTGCTTTTAGTGTCCGTACCAGCTCACATCTGGAAAACCTTTTAGCCCTGGCCACCGCCACCAGTAGAAGAAGCATCCAAATCTTCATCATGCTGCAGGTTGAGAATGAATCTCAGCGAGTGTGTGATGTGTGTGTTCTGCCTTTAAATTCTCAGTGAAATATATAGCAGCCATTTGAGGAACCACTTTGTTTTTTATTGGACTTTTCGTAATTTTCAACATCCTGATTTGACTGTTTTGTTTTATCACGCTCAACTGCTTCTTATCTGACCTTTTTGGATAATCAAGACATTCAATCTCAATAAAGTCATAAGTAAATAAAACACAAAACATATTTTTTTATATACATTTTAAACCACAGCACCACTGATTAACATTTTGAGTAAGGAATATCTGAAACTATCCGTTCTGAAACTATAAGTAAGTCCATTTTGCAAGCTTCATATTAGAATTTACAGATCCACAGTAAATGCTGCTGCAGCAGCAACATTTCTCCCACAGAGAGCTATAGTTACTGACCCATTAAAGCAAATGCATATGTGCAACTACAGACCACACTAGGCATAATGTATAGAAGTAGACACCTGACTTGATTTTCTTAGTTTGCATCTATATTGAAATGGTTGCCTTTGCATTGAACGACTACATGAGTCGCTGTCACGGTTCTGGTTGGCGCCCTCCGACTCTGCACTGGCCTCATCGGCCTCTTAGGCGTGGCCTCATCTAGCCGGCATTAGGGTAATTGGTTTCTGCCGGCTAGAATTAACCCTAATTATTAACTTCTGTTCATTGGTTCTCGATGCTCCCTCCTGTATATTTCAGTTTACCCCATTTTAGTTTTCAGCATGGGAGCATACTGATTCTTAGGTTCTACTCTGCACTTCTTTGTTTTCTTGCCTTTTTCGACTAGCCCTCGTGCCTCCTTTTTGTTCCCTTTGTTTTTCCTAAATAAAATCCACAAAAAAGTCTGCGTTGGTTCCTCGTACCTTTCTCCCGGACGTAGCTCCCCTGTGAGAGCCCCTCTGGATAAGAGTCTCTTATATTTACTCTAAATGCAGTAAATATAAATACAAATGTAAATAAATAGTAAGCCATAACAGGTCATATGTCTGGGAATTTAAGATGTTAAACTAAAGCACAGTACAGTTTCTAGACAACCAGTCAAATTGAGCATGTTCCATTTTTCCAGCAGAACCAGGAATTGGGACGTTTTTTGGGATGTTTCAAAGTATTTTTTGGGACTTTTCATGACTGCACATCTGACCTCAATCCACATTAATTTCCTAATTTGCTCCAAATTTAAAGCAATTTGCTGTAAAAGCTTATCCTGATAAGAGCTTTTTATGGCTCTGAGTCTTTAGGCCAGTTATCTCCAGCCTTCAATCTCCTTGAAAAGCTGTTCTCCCGCAGAGTTTTATTCCAGGACTAATCTAACACATCCAAATCCAGCTAATAAAAACTAAAAACGCCTCAACGCTACAACATGTGTTATATTGGGCAATTAACGTACACCTATGTACATGTACAGGACTATAAGGACTGATAACAAGTTGTTTTTCTCACTTTCTTTAGTCTATATGTGTTTGTTTGAAGAGCAAGAAAATTGACAGTACAAAAGGCAGCTGGAATTTTCGAATGATGTAAATAAATAAATAACAACAATTATATGCTTTAAACTAGGGCTGCCCTAAACAATTGTAATATTCAATTATTGATGTAGATTTTATTCTTGTGATGGACTAGAGATCATTCCAGGGTGTCTCTCTGTGAAATTTTCCAGCACCCCCTGCAATCATGGTTAAGGATGGATGGATGGTTTGTATTGGTATTCATCTCTATATTTGATAGGGCTGGGCAAGTTGAAAAAATCGCGAGAATGCATTATTTACTTAACACCGACAATTATTTTATCGCTCATTAATGCAGTTTTTTTATTACTATTATTTTGAAAGTTTGTTGCTCACGGGCTTTGAATACACACACAGACAAACAATGGGTCACAGGGGGGTTGGGATGTTGATCAGTACTGGCTTTGAACTCGACAATCCCCATACAATCCCCCTTCAACTCAACAATCCCCCTTCAACTCAACAATCCCCATAAAATCCCCCATCAACTCAACAATCCCCCTTCAACTCAACCATCCCCCTTCAACTCAACCATCCCCATACAACCCCCCTTCAACTCAACCATCCCCATACAACCCCCCTTCAACTCAACAATCCCCATACAGTCCCCCTTCAACTCAACAATCCCCATACAGTCCCCCTTCAACTCAGCAATCCCCCTTCAACTCAACAAACCCCATACAATCCCCCTTCAACT
>JBBJLS010124455.1:0-17398 GCA_037577275.1 Bryconaethiops microstoma | reverse complement strand
ATATATACATATATATACATATATATACATATATATACATATATATACATATATATACATATATATACATATATATACATATATATAAAAATGTGTGTGTATATAAAAATTACTAATAAGTGTGAATGTCTTCCATGAAGAGAGGACACAATATTCATCACTTTATTTAATTCTTCCAGTTTCACTTGTGATGGTTGTTAAGGGACACTAGAAGCAGTACAGTGGAATGTGGATATATACATATATATACACATATACATATATATGTATATATGTACCATTTACTACCAGCTTCTTTTACACCTCCAACCAAAAGTAAGGTGCTAAACTACAGTAGAAAAAAGGAATGTTTTGAAAGCACAATAGGTGTAAAGAAACAGTTACTGCAAAAAAGGCTTGTTAAAAAAAGAGCTCCAGCTGTTTGTACTACAAGAATGCAGATCTACGGTCATTCCTTCTAAAGAATGTGACTTATTGCTATAAGTTTTAGAATGAGGGTGAAGGGCTGCACACTGTATTTTTTGTTCATCACTATAGTGATGCAATAGTGAGGACGGCAATAAGTGAAAAAGGCAATTCGCTGAATGGTGCAGAACAGGACTGATGTGCAGGACTAGTTTAATGGTGGAAGAGGCGCACATTGGTGTGCACCAGGGTAATGCCCAGCTCATTACAGGCACTGATGACCACCTCATCAGCAGTGGAGCCGGCGGGGGCTGCAATGTACTCGACACCACTCTGAAGACACATAGAAAAACAGAACACCTTGTAAATGCAATAATATACATAAAGTGACCCCTTACAGCCATGCATGAACACATTACAGCACATAGTCTGAAATTCATCTCTATTCAACCCATTCACCAAGTGAAGTCAGTGACAGTGTGTGGGGACGGTATTTTGCTCAAGGGTTGGTGGTGCCACTAGCAGTCCTGGGATAAGACATAGCAAACTGCTAGTTACCTGTTTGGCACGGTCGACGTTGTCCCTAAAAGGGAAGAAAGCATCGGAGCTGAGGGCCACAGCCTGCAGAGAGCTCAGCCATTTCTTCTTCTCCATCTCCGACAGAGGCTCAGGAACCTCCTCAAACAGAGACTTCCACACAGCCAGGTCTGGACCCTAACACAAGCACACACACTTTAGCCTAAGAGTTCTCTTTACACTTTGGCTGCAACCAGCAGTTTTCTGTAGTGCTTTACTCAAAAGAGCAGCATTCATAAAGCTGACACGATGCCTACATAAGCTGACAAACCTACATACACATTTAAAAAGGTGATTTTTGGCAATTCTGATGTCATTTTGGAAAGTGATATATCTGATACATACTATGTATCTATTCAGAATAGATATGTAACTATTCAGAAGCTGTCCAGCATCTACAGTGAATTACTCAAAACCCGCAGCGAATTTCTTCATAACTACCACTAATTATTTACAACATATTATTCAGTATTCTCTGAATTCTGCAGTATCCACTGTGAATTCCACTCAGTAACCATGCTTGGTGTTCAGTTTAGAGTGTGAAGAACTGAAATGAAGACCTGAAATGAAGGCCCAGCAAAAGGCACTTGGAGTTGCTTCAACTGAAACAGGAGATTTAAATTAGAGTTTTAGTTTGCTGGCGTACCTCTCCGATGGTACCACTGACGTATTGGTCGATTGCATTGGCCATCTCAGCACGTTTAACCCCAGAACGGAACTTCATACCCAGCACTCTGGGATGGTGCCGCAGCCACCAGTTATCAGCCTTATCTCCTGCCAGTCGAGTGCAATGGATTCGAGACTGCTGCCCAGCACCGATACCAATCACCTGACACACACCCACACAAACAGACATTTAACAGAGGAGCATCAACTAACTATAATGTACACTGCCAGTGAAAAGTTTCGGGACACTTTAATTTCTCTTAAAAGGAGCATTCTAGCTGCTGCTTTTAAATTAAGCAAGAAGTAATTGCATTAATTTATTAATGCCATTTATTACTATATAAGTACTATATACATAATTTTTCATAATTGATGGTGAATCTCAATGTTATTCTTAATTACTCACTTGTTCAAATATTTCAATGAATTATTAGTCTTGCCTAAAATATACCAGGTGAACAGCTCCATTCATAACTCTTGATTAACACATGATCATGTTTGCTTACCTGCCCATCTTTAGCATAACACACCGAGTTAGACTGGGTGTACTTCACTGCAATGCTGGCCACGATGAGGTCCCGCAGAGCCTTCTCAGACAGCTAATAAAAGACAAACAAGTTAAACACACCGAGCTGCATAAAGCACAAAAGGCAAAGCTCCCATAATGATACTACTACTAAACAGGGGTGTGAGACTGCATCTATAGGTGATAAATCAACCTTAATCTTACATTTACGGCATTTATCAGACGCTTTTATCCAAAGCGACTTCCATTCTCTACCTACAGGGGGCAGTCTTACAGTCTCCCTGGAGCAACTTGGGGTTAAGGGTCTTGCTCAGGAACCCAGTGGTGGTGTGCTGGAGATAGGATTCGAACCCACGACCTCTTGGTCCAGAGGCAAGTATCCTACCACTAGGCCACCAACCTTAACTTTTTGACTTTCATTTTTCTATATTTTACTATCTTGTAAATACTCTTTTCGTGGCGAGTGTATTTTTAAAGATGAATCAGAATTCAAGGACGCACTGAATAATCGTCATGGTTGCATCTCACCGTTCCCTTGGAGACGACGTTATTGAAAAGGCCTTTATCAATAAGGGCATTGTTCCTCTTCTGCTTGAGGTGCAGCCCAAACACCACTCGCACCTCCTGCTCATCAGGCTCGTACTCAGGGTCCATCTGAGAGAGAAAGTGAAAAATACCTGCCTTGTATTTCCACTCACTGAACACTTCATTAGAAACACTTCATTATAGCTCCACTACTCTGGAGTATAGCTGCAGGCTGTAACCCATCTGTTGCTGCACATCAGCCCCCCTCTATTGCCCAGTTGCTGACCGCAACACTGCCTCTGACTGGATACTATTTAGGTGGTGGAACGTTCTCAGCACACAGCTGACATGGTATGTGGGGCTGGTACAAATGTATCAGGAATTGTAGTGGTGGTGGGGATGAGGGTGATCCACCATCCAAAAGTAACCAGCCCAGAAGGGTTCTGTGGTCAGAAACTTACTGATTAAACTCCAAACTGTGCACCAAGAGATGAGCTAGTTGGAGTGCACAAGAGCAGGTTTTACCTTCAGAACACAGTAGTTGCCATTTTTCTTTTTGGACAGAATGCGAAGGGCCTCCTCATCATACCCGGGGGCGATTATTCCATCTGATACCTAAATGAAGACGTGGGAGAGAGCTTACTCAAGAGCCAATAACATGCCTGAATGAAATCAGCAAATTAAATGCAATACAGGCACACACCTCTCTGGAGATGATCTTAGCGGTAGGAACGTCACAGGGATCAGAAAGAGCAATAAAGTCTCCAAAGGAAGACATTCTATCTGCACCTGCAAAACACACATTCATAACATGGTTATTTTTTTCAACAGTTTCTGCTACAGGCGCTCTTCTGTGGGATAAGAACAGACAGACTATCTTTTGTTCCCTGCATGCATCAGTAAGCCTTGGGTGTCCATGACCCAGTCACCAGCTGACTGGTCGTCCTTCCTTGGAACACTTTTTGTAGGTACTGACCACTGTATACTGGGAAGAACCTCAATTTTTGCTGCTTCCAACACATCTACTTCAGGAACTGACTGTTCACTCACTGCCCAATATATCCTACCCCTCGACAGGTACCGTTGTAACAAGATCAGCTGTGTTGTTGTCAGTGGGTTTAATGCTGCAGCTGTTCGGTGTGTATAGTTAAAATTGATACACCCCCAGTTTTTCAGTTTTACAGGAGATGGGCACTTAAAGTGGCTGAAATGTAAAATATGAAGGTAATTAGTATTAGTGTGTGAGTGCTGTACCTCTGGCCCGAGCGTAGGCTGTGGAGAGGGGCGTGAGGTCTTTCAGCAGGTCGTGCACCATAGACACCTTTGCTTCCTCCTCGCTCAGCGCAACACCAACAGCAGCTCCTGCAGCACCAGACACCAGGACAACAGGACTGAGAGACACTAAAGGAGCGAGTGTGTCTGTTTGTACTTAACATATTTGAATAAGTTGCCAGAGTTACTGTATACTGTACATTTTACTTTGTGTACCTGTAGAGCATCAGGCTTCAGCCCTGGAAGATGTGTGTACAGCACAGTTTTCTCTTTTCCTGCTTAAACACCCCTAAATGTACTCCTTTGTTATCTGATTTAGTGGAGTGTGCGAGTAAAGGAACTGCAGTGTATACTCGCCCTCCAGGGACATACAGACCATCGGGTTACTAGCTTTTGCACACTAGCTGTATGAAGCTAGATCATAAAGTCTTTTTCTTTTGTACTGCATCATTTCTGGTATCAGGGAAGGTCTCTGAGCTAGCTCAGCACTTTCTTGATGATAGATGGAAGTGGTGAGAGAGGGAGATGAAGCATGATATTTAGTTTATATTTTCAATATGTCAATATATAACCCTAACAATACTGGTGGTGTCATGTGATTTCAGGACCCCTAGCTAGTGGCTGGAACTGCAGACTTCCGCAGAACACATCCATGCACCAACAACAAAAAAAGAAAAATAATATTGTGAATGAAATTAAAAAATTGATTTTAATAATCTGGCTACTCCATGTGTGTATGGTACATCTGGAGAGTGTGTGTGTGTGCTCACCGGCAGGGCTGACATGTTTGAAGGACGTGGCAGCGGGCATTCCCAATGCACTTTTCAACTCTCTGACCAACTGCCAGGCATTCAGAGCATCACACAGATTAATGAAACCTGGAGATCCACTTAGCACTAAAAGAGAAAGGAAGATTAAATATTGACAAATGCAGAACATTGCAGGACTGTTTGTGCATGTATGTGTGTGTGTGTGTGTGTGTACCTGTGAGCGGCAGTGCGGGACGTAAAGTGTAAATCTGAGCCGGAGCCTGGTGAGGGTTCATGCCGTAGCGGAGCTGCAGCTGAGAAACTCCGCTGCTGTACTGCCTCCGAAAATAATCCGCAATCGCCTCGTCGTACTGAGCTGTGTGAGTGAAAGCCTGGCAGAAGAACCGCATACACATACAATCACACGCACACACAAAATAAACGATAAATATATTTATTCATTTAATATGTAAAAAAATAAAGTACAAGAACAAACAAACAAGAAAATGAACTATGACCCATTGGCAGGTGAAATAAGGTCACGAAGAGTCAACACACGAAACGAACTGCTGCGAAAGACCAAACCTCTGATATACACCACGACTCTTTCTGCCTGGACTTCTGAGGTCAGCAGGAATGTAAGCCTTGACCCAGTGAGCAGTGCAGCAGTCAGGGGGCACATTATCAGGAAATCTCTACACATTCTAACCTACCACTCAAACAATGATTAAAGACGCGTCTGTTAACCTGATCAATATTGTTTTCAGCAGAGGGAGATAACCCGTGCTTAAAAAGCAATAATGTAAAACTCTTGCTTAAGAATGGATGTTTGTGCAGAGTGAATCAGTGGCGGGGGTTGAAGGAGGTATTGCTCAACATTAACTGCATCAAAGTGCAGGTCTGAACACGACTCAGAGCGTGACATGAGCAGAACAAGCCAAAAAGACATTCTAATAATCAAACACACTCTGCTGAATGGGGCAAAAATTTGCCTGACAATACTGTAGGACTGCCACAGGGGGCACCGACTTGGCTATAGCACCAGCTATGCACTAAACCACAATGATGACATGGGGCTTAAATTTACTTTCAGTGTTTAAACAATACAAAATACAGAAACACTCTATGGTCACTACGTCCCGAACCAAGTTTATACCAGAACAGACGAGTATAAGAGCTAAGGTGGTATGTGGTAACGAACTGACCATCCAACATCAGTTCCCAACCTTATTACTGCAATCAAATCATCACAGCAATGCTTCAACAACAGTATCTGCTCTCACAACTGCAAACAAATCCTCACAACAATGTTCCAACATCTAAGCCTCCCCTGAAGAGCGAGAAAGTTCCTGCCCCAAAGCGAGGAGAAACCCTTTAAATACTCATGACTTCTGAGGAAATGTGGGATAAGTAAGTGTCTACAAAACTCTTCTGATTTAGGCTATGGTCACCTTAAGAGCAAGAGTCCTGCGGGTGTCGAGGCCGGTGTCGTGGTTGTCAGATGACTCCATCTCCTTGGCGACAAGGTCGTAGTCAGATGGATCACAGACGATAGTCACTCGGTCGTGGTTTTTAGCCGCAGCACGGAGAAGAGTGACGCCACCTGGACACGACAGGGTTGAGCAATATGGTCAGAAATCTTATCAGAACACATTCCATGATTGTTGCCGAGTATTATTTGCACTTCCTGCTGCTCTGGAAAAGTCCATTAGAAAGCTTAACCCCAATTATTGATATATACTAGTAAACATGACTGATTTTTTAAAATTTTCATAGCAATGGGGTAGCCTAGTGGTTAGGGCGTTCGCCCTGCGATCAGAAAGTCGTGGGTTCGATTCCCAAGACTGCTAGTGGCACATCTGAGGTACCCTGAGCAAGGTACCGTCCCCACACACTGCTCCCCGGGCGCCGTGTTCCTGCTTCACTTGTTGAATGGATTAAATGCAGAGGAAGAATTTCATGCTGTTCACACTGTGTGCTGTGGTGTGTTCACGTATGACAGAAAGATCACTTTCAATGCACTTTAACTTTGATCGTTCGTTTATTACCAGTTTTCTGAAAACAGATGCTTGACTATCTCTTAACTGTCCACTCACGGCATTAAAATAATCCAAATTATTATTAAAATAAACATTTAAAAAAATTTGACAGCCCAGGTTAAATATTAGCACAAGTTCAATGTTTGCTTGCTAACCCATTTTTAGTCTATATGAAGGTATTTCTGGATGTTTTGCTCACCAATGTCTATCTGCTCCACTGCATCGGCCACGGTCACATTTGGAGAGGCCACTGTCTTCACAAACGGATAGAGGTTACAAACAACCACTCTGAAAAAGGACAATACGAAAATCTAATGAAGCTTACACTTTAGTTCCAGTTCGCAGCTCAAATGCAAAGCCAAAGATGCAAAAACAGACAAATGTGTAATGGTTGACTGACTACCTTTAATATTACTGTTTAAATTTCATTTTTCACCAAAACCCTTAACTATATGGTCTAGAACAAGGGTGCCCAAACAATAATGTATGTGGTACCAAAAAAGGGAAATTGTTGTACTATACTTTTTGCCAGTTTTATATACACTTGCTATAGAGTGAGATCCTTTGTTTTTGTCTTGTAACTCATATTTAGCACCTCAACTAGAAGGGTGTAGTATTAGCACCATATTAACTTTTGGTGTTTTAAGATTTAAGTTTTCCATTAATTACTTTGTGTCATTAAATAAAGCAATCTAAATAAGGTCTGAACCCTGGTGCAGCCAGTAAGTCCGCTATTATGTTTTTCTTTATAACCTTAGCACTGTACCTTTGACATTGTCTTTTAGTCCAAGGAACCAGCCCCATGCCATCAAAAGTCTATAAAAACCCATGCAAAGCACTTGACCAATCAAATTCCAACTCATTACACCCAATGAGAAAGTTCAAAACCTTGAGTCACTCCACAGCAGCAGTGCTTGAATTCCCCAGTGATTACATTAAACTCTTTCTCTCTCATACAACACATCCTCAGGCTAAAGTTAATAAAGTTAGCAAATTTAATGAGATGTCACATGACGTTAATTCATCTCTTTCACCTCACAAGACTGAAGCCCAGTTTCTCCATATCAGCCTGATCTGATGGCATGTGTCTGGCCAGGATGCCGCCATGGACAGCGGGGTGAAGGGTCTTGACCCTGCCACCAAGCATCTCTGGAAAACCGGTGAGCTCAGAGACATCTCTGCAAAAAAAAAAAGAAAGTCCATTATTAGTAATGGAAAAGCCTAGATATTAATTAAAAGATTAATCAAGATAGCAGAGCTTTAAGAGAGACCAAATAATACTTTGATATGTACGTGGTCACTTTTAACATACATCACTGAAAAACTTCAAAAACTTCATCACAATATAAAACACAATAGCCTGGGTTACAAGGCAAAGTGTACGTCTAAGTCCACGCTACATGGATTGGTGAAAAACTACATTTCAGTTTAATCCAAAACTAGGCCTAATTCATGGCCACTGGCCTCTGTTAGTCAAACAACATGCATATAAATGGAAGTGACCATTAGTCTCGGTTTCTTACTGTGAAAGAGAGCAGTAAAAAAATTTAAAATATGCCTGTCAATATGGAAACATCTAGAAGGTAAATCTTTACAGATATGGGTTTGAGTTTAAATAGGGCAACCATACCAGCTGTAACTGTAACTCTTAACTCTGGGGAAAACTTTTACCACAGGTAAAGGAAGTGGTTAAGGCCAGTCTGACCCGTGTGATGTTCACCTGACAGAGAGGCCGGCATCCCGCAGTGTTTTGGCTGTTCCGCCTGACGCCACTAGCTGCAGCCCCACCGACACCAGGCACTTGGCGAAATCAAGCAGCCCGCTTTTATCCGACACACTAAGAAGAGCTGGAGAACAAAAAAGGGACAACAGGAGAATAAAACTGTGTGACCATGATGATAATCAGGGTTGGATGTTGGTTATATCTGACGACATTGCCTTAATATATCAATATAAACTTTTTTTTTTTTAGATAATTTATTCAGAGGTACCTAAAGCAGGCATGGCTTAAACCATAATGGGCTAATCAAAAACAGCTGACATTAATAACATCCATGTAGCATGTAATTTAAGCAGCCAATCAGCAGGCTCCATTTCTAAACGAGGATGCTTATTGGCTGATAAGGCTGAGGGCTAGGGTACTTAATCTGGGTATTAAATCAAAAATTTCAATATCAAATCATAGTATTTAAATAATAAAGTAAGCACTGAATTGCAGTTCTGTGATTCTGTGGCAAATATTATGACGTGTCATAATAAAACTTGATTTTATCCCTTAATCTCTATTAGATTAGCTCGCAGTATCACTTGTTGGACTGTGTGGATGTCCAAAACTCAGGTTTTATCCAGTATTTGAGAGGGACTCGTTTGTATATGACAGGATCACAAAGATCAACCACATATTGTACAGCAATTTCTCGGTTATGATAAACTGGCCAAAAAAATAAAAATCAGAACACAGGACAAGAGCAGAAATAATAAAGCAGTGTTGTCCAGACTGCTCCTTCTGTCTACAGAGTTTTAGCATTCCTTTGCACCATTCAATACACCATTTAAACTTCCTGAGAGGTTTAGAGATGATGATGATTTGGGAACACATCAGTTATTAACCACAGATAAATGAAGTGGCAGAAACTGCTGCACCGCACAAATATGACCCAGGTCCCCAGTACACATCACACAATAACAAAAACTGAATCACTACACAACTCACACACTGCTCATCTGGCTGCTACATGAAGAAACTCCACTTCAGTCACATTAATAACTCCAGTAATCCTCATTTATGCTGAACAGCCAAAATCGGATTAAAACAAAGTTTACCGACAAAAAGAAAAAGTCAGACTCCTCATAAAGGCGGTAAATTAACTAAATAAATCAGGAATTCAAGAAATAAAACTTACCGAGTTCAGAAGCCATGCTTGTTCACAGACTGAGAGACAGAAGAGGGAAAAGGAGGCCACACCGCGGCTAATCAAACACACACTCCTCCAGGAGCATTATGGGAAATGCAGTTTTTTGTGTTTGGGGCCTTTGACGGATATATATACATCGCCATATCATAAATGTTTTATTGGCTTGGTGATTTAAAAAGGGGCCTACATTGTGTTTACATGATACGTTTACGAAATGTAGTAGGCTTTTATAAACATTTTGGTGAGATGTTCACACTATAAATGAGAAATAGTTTTTTTCCCCGGAGACATGGCGTTATATATATGTGAACATCTCACCAAAATGTTTATAAAAGCTTACTACATTTCGTAAACGTATCATGTAAACACAATGTAGGCCCCTTTTTAAATCACCAAGCCAATAAAACATTTGTTGAAAATGTTTACAGACCACGCTCGCCGTTTTGCCAACAGGAGGCGCCATTGGTCTACCAAATTAGGCCTATCACCGTCTAAAAAACACCTGTGCCCTCTAGAGTATGAGCTGGATGACCAGTATAAGGACAAATAAAGACTCTACAAGGCAGCCTATATCCCTATACCATTACAAAACACAATGTACTTAACTCAACCTTAATTTAGCCCTGAAAATACACCAAACCTTTTAATTTGGCCGTTAATTTGTGAAACCGACCCCTTAATTTCACCTTAAAATTTGACTTAAAGTATGAATGTGAAACCCCTTATTCTTAAATTTAAGGCAATAATTTAGGAGGTTCAATTATTTAAGGGGCAAATTTGAACAAGTAAGGGAGAATGTCAGTAGTGTTTCCCCTTAATCAGCCTTAATCTGTGCACCCTTCATTTATCTTAATTTCCTGTATGTGTAAAATTAAGGCGCTTGGTTTTGTAGTGCAAAGCAGAGTGTGGGAGCTTGTTGGAAAAGACTGAAGAACAATGATTGGAACAGTCAAGAAGGCCCTGTAACCTTACATTTTCCAATTTTAGTACAGGACAACTCTAACCAGGCCTGGTTAATCTTTTATACTAAGCTTTTAATGTGTCACTGCAAACAAAAAAAAATCAGTGGCTACTATTTATTGGCTACAGGGATAATGTCGCTAACTAGTAATGTAATTTGTGTACACTAATTACCATCATAAACAACAGGCCTAAATCCTGTTCAGTAATCTCTAATCCAGTTTCTTTTGTGGTTTGTGACAGTGTACCACTCACTAATATCTATAAACATGGGCTGACGTACTTTGCCATAGCTAAAAACTGTTTTTGGTCTTTTTTGGCAAAATGTTGTCTGATTTTATAAATAAAGGTATGTCATATTTGGGCTATGTTCTAATATAAAGGGACAGGGCTTGTGGAGTAAGCAGGGTCCACTGGGTCCCCCTCCCAAACATTAAGGACATAATTCCAACAAGCTACAGGATGTCCAGAATTACAGCTCTCACCCACAAAACTTACTGAAAGGGCTGTTTTTCATTATAAGCTGTATAGTTAGTTATTTGGGGGCCCTGAGTCACGGACCACCTCAGTTTGTGCCTTTTGTTTCTGTTTCCTTGATGAACTGTTTTATCATGTTTACCTAAGCATATCTTACACTTCTTGATTTGCGGGGTGGGTAGGATGCCTTTAAGGGCCCCTGAAAAGAAACTGCCCTAAATAATATTTCTTAGGATTTATAAATAATATTTTATGACTGGAATTTAAAGGTGACTTCTGCTTATCTTTCATTCCTTTCAAAGTTTATTCAAAGTAAATTTGGTGGGAAATGTTCCGGTGGATTTCTCTACAGTGGAGGTGAGTGGAACCAGAGTTCTTCAACAAATACAGCCATTTTATTCACTATCAACCCACAGTAAAGCTCCATGTGTCTCTGAGTATTTATATAGATGTTGATGATGGTAAAATAGTGTCAAATCTGAACTAAATCAGTTTTCTTTGGGGACTATTTTGCCTCATGCCCTATTTTGCCTGTATCCCTCCAGCATAAAGTGGTTTCGTTTTAGGACCAAAAGCTTCACAGAACTCTGGGCAAAACTCAAGCATCAAGCGACGTGTTCATAATCATTTCATTTAATAACTTTCTGAGGGTTTAGGTTAAGATGCGTAACGAGTTCGTTTAAGGTGTGTTCCAGCAATCAGGCAGGGTGTTCTTTTAATTACTGGGCGCATGCTAAGCCAACGCTAACACCTTTTTGGAACCTGTTGCCTTTTCCTGTAATTTAATTAAAGTGGACAAAAAGGCACATGCGCCAACAGGGCTCCAGGGGGCAGTTAAGGCGAGAGGCAAAATTGTGACTGGCCGACTGGGCATCAGTTAAGCTGACCGCATCGATTTTATTGATTTGCAACAGCTTTTGGACTAATTTCATCTTCAAAGGTGAGCGCTCTGGTTTTGGCTCCAGGGGCATTTAATCCCCCCACCCCTCATCCACCAGTTTATATTTTGCCAAGTGATTAGGTAAAAGTGTATTACGGGAGGCAACAATAAGTCTTATCTGGAGGTTGGGGGTGGGGTGGAAATAAGGTGGGAGAATCAATAACTTTTTATTTGCCTCAGGGTCAGCACAGGTTGGGTGTTATTGATGCTTTTAAATGCATCACAACTCTCTTTTGGCGACTGTAGGAAATGCTGAGGTGGGCAAGAAGGTGGTGTAAACTGGAGAGCGAACACACACACACACAAATATGTCCAACTGCTCGTAAAAGTCATAAAAAACGTTAGAGTTGATGGATGAATCTCAAATGAACCTGTCTGCATGCATTAATCATGTCTTAACAGCCTGCGAGTTTTTGTATCATTCAGGTGACTTTGGGCAGAGGGACGTACACCTGGAAAAGCACACAATTCACCCAAGATATTCAAGGTAGGTGGCCAGTTATTAGAAGCACAAGATGTTTCTAATAAAGTGGCCAGTGAGTGAAACAACAATATGTTTCTAATAGTTTGGTGAAATTAGCCCTCCATTGCTTTTGTCTCCATCTGTCTCTGTCGCCGTTGGCTTACTCACTCGGGGCTCGGACCTGGACTTTGTAAAGCTGCTTTGTGACAACCTGGTTGTAAAAAGTACTATATAAATAAAATTGAATTGAATTGAATTTTTAGGAAAAGCCCACCAAAACGGTTCCCATCACTGGTGCAGAAGACATTGGCTGTCAATGCGCTGACCTCCTGCAAGTTTATATTTATGAAGTCCTTGTTCTGTCCTTGCCTTACTCTTGGCTCAGGCTAATGAATTAGCATCAGACTAATAACGCTGACTCCTGGCAGCCTGACCAGTGACACCACCCATATTTATCTGCTGCCCTGCTGTGATCGGGTCTAATTGGTGGATCAGGACTTCATTAGAGCAGATTAAGCGTGAGGGTGTACAGGTGGGGGCCAGTGGGGAGCAGGACAGTACCTTGGTGGAAGGGGTGTTCGCCCCAGAGAGAGAGAGATAATTAGCTGATTGCAGAGAAGAGGCGTGCTTCACTCAGGGGGAGGACATGAGTTTGATGGATGGACAATAACTGGACGTCGCACTGTTTTGGGCAAAGTGATGGCTCCGAGTTGGAGGAAATGAGTGAGGGGTTTTCATCAATTCAGAGCCATTAGCAAAAGGAAGCGTGGCAGTGGACGCTCATATGCATGAGGATGCGTTATGGACATTTAGTCACTCACACACACACACACACACACTCCCCCCCCCATATGCCATACATGGTTCATTCCATGACATTGGTGCCAAATGGTCATTATTAATTTCAACATTTTTTCATGTCTTCTACAGTTTGTTATACAGTGTTCATACCAGCCATCAATTATATGATATTTATTTACTTTTATTCTGGCATTTCTGTGTGTAATTTGTCCAGTATGTCTGGGCTAAAGATATCAGGCCTCAAGGAATACTATAGAAAATTAGCCACTGGCACATTTGCTTTATGCTAATTCTAATAACAACAAGATAATTTTATATTGCACTATCCCAGACCCAAGGACACTGTGCAGTAGTCATGTACATGATCATACATGATCAATAATAAACAATACAAGCTGCTACACTCACACAAACACACACAAACACAGTTCCCCAGCTGGTACGGAGGGAAACTCCCCAGCCCATGGTATAAAGTCTTTTGTCTGGCCCAGAAGGAGTCTACAGGTGTGTGAAAAAGTCCCTCTGACACAGGTATCACTCAGGCAGCCAGACTGGAAAGCTTTACGAGGAGAAACTCAAGCTTCACTCTGGCTTCAGATTTGGAAAGATCCACAGAAGTTTCTGTCCAGCCCTCTACAATGAAAACTCAAGGCTGTAGGTTTCATGGGATTTTTTAACTTAATGTAAAAATAAATTAAAAGATGCACACATTTGCTCATTCAATTGTTGTTGGATTAAATGGCTGTAAAACAACCCACATTTAAACACATTTACTTTTAATACTTATTTACATTAAATCAACATTCGCGGTTCAACTACCAGCTAGATTACACACGTTAAGAGATCCTGCCAAAGTCAGACAGACAGGCAGACAAATTTCAAACAAATTAGACAGACAAATGACCAAAATTACCAAATTTGCTCCTAAAATAATAGAAACTCCTGAATTAGCACCTTAAATTTAAAATTATGGGGTTTCACACTCATGTCTTATATCTAATTTTAAGGAAAAATTAAGGGTTTGTTTTCACAAATTAACAGCCACTTAATTCAAATTAGGGGGGTTGGTGTATTTCAGGGTTAAATTAAGGTAGGGTTAAGCACATTTTAAGTACATTGTGTTTCGTGGTGTATCCTCTCCTTTTCTCTCTGGTCAGGGAAGGTGACATAGTGACCATTTAACAATCAGTAAAAATCAGCATGATGGGATCT
Organism: Bryconaethiops microstoma; assembly: GCA_037577275.1. Lineage (NCBI taxonomy): Eukaryota > Metazoa > Chordata > Actinopteri > Characiformes > Alestidae > Bryconaethiops > Bryconaethiops microstoma. The sequence goes on along the minus strand of JBBJLS010124455.1, from coordinate 2,872 downwards.
CACAACAGAGCAGCTTGTTTATAATTAAAACACACACACACACACTGAGGGCCAGCCGCTCAACCACCCTGTTCCTGCGTCTTTACCGTAAACTGGTTTAATTTGGCTGAGATGTGAAGCTGACAGCCGCTTCATGTTGATGGAGTGAGTGTGGACTACAGAAAAGATGGAGTGACATCCTTTCATCCCTCAACACACACTTCATCTTCTCACCTCATCACACACACACACACAAAAAGGCTCTCTTACTGTTTATTGTCACTTATCATGATTACTGCACTGACTGCATCCATCTACATGCAGCCTCTGTGTGAAAAGTCCACCATCAGAAGCACAAGGAATGGTGAGAAAACTACGTGTAAGACAATGACACCTAGATCAGATCAGTGTGTGTGTGTGTGTGTATGTGTGAGTGTTTATTTATTGTTATTTATCCACTATTGATTGGTCACTTTGTCCCCTTCCCTAACCAGAGAGAGAAAGAGAAGATAGCAGGAGAGAGTATAGAAATAGAGGTAAATTTCTCTATCTATTTATCTACCTATCTGTCTGTTCGTCCATACGTCAGTCGGTCTGCCTGTAATTATCTAACCTTAATGAAAGCTTTATATTCAGGTAAAGAGTAGGAACAGGGAAAATATTTGCCTATCTAAATGAAAGAGAACAGGGAGAGTGATTTACGTTCACTGTGTGATGATAAGCATGTGTGTGTTTCATCGGCAAGAGTGTGTGTTTGGGGTGATTTGATTGAGCAAACGCTTTTATTGTGCCTAATTATAGCGAGTGGCTAAGCCTTGCTCCACATTACAGCCTGCTGCCACAGAGGTTAAGTGTCCTGATAGATGGGACATGTAAATAAAAGAGCCATGTAACACGCACACACACACATACATTCGCATTAATTTCATTACCTTAATTTTGTCTGTCTAACTAGTTTGAATTTACTGTACCATAATTTAATTAGCGCTATGTTCTATTTTTAATTCCATATTTTTTCTTTGTCTTGTTTCTGAAGCATAGTTTCACATTCATCATTTTTCTTTTCGTATTTACAGAGATTTCATTGCATAAAGGGTTCAATAAATTCTTCACTTTCCCTTTCTCTGCCAAATCCTTTTGCATTCTCACTTTTGCAGTACTTTTTTCAAAGTCAGTCAATAAGGTTTTGAGTAAATTGTAAAAACAGTATTCAATATTGAGGATTTAGTAATACTGATTCTCTGTTCAGCATTTAGTAGTGAGGTGTCTAGGATTCAGTATTCATGATTCAGTGTTAAATACTGGATCAAGAACTTGTTACTTAATATCCAGTATATACTTTTTCTAAAATTGCGTTTTTAGTGTTCATGATTAATCCTTTCATAGCTATTAATCAGAAAATAATATTTTTCTTCTGCATATTTGTGATAGTTTACTTCTTCATGCACTTTGATAACAGTTTTGTTACTCAAATACATAGTTTTAACTGCTTGTTTCTCTCTGCCAACCAATCTTGATGACTGATGAATGAAAGAGGAGGAGAAGATGAAGTGATGACCATGATAAATGGCAACATGTCAGGTGGGCATGCAGATTAACTTCGGGTCTGATCGAGCGTTGCTTAATTAACCTCACTGAATAAGTGAGGGTGACATCCACACACGCCGTTTTTCACTGACACATAATTTTTCGTCAGGAGTTCACAAACTGTCCAAACTGTCCTGTACTGGAATGGGGATTTAGCATGATTATGCTTCTTTTGTTAGAAGAAGATGGAGAAAAAAGGAAAGGATTCAGGTTCTAAAACTTTAATTGATTAATTGATCCATACTAAAGCCCAGGTTCAGTTTAAAACAATATCAGTCTGGGTGACCCTTCTAATTTCAGTATTGACGATTCAGAATCCAAAATTCACTAGTCAGTAATAAGTACAGAGGATTCTATATTTAGAATTTACTATTCAGTATTCAGGATTTGGTATTCATGATTTAGTTTTCAATAATGGATAGATGAACCAGTATTCAGAATATAGTACTCAATGTTTAGTACATAGTGTTTTGTACAGAATTTTGTATCTGCACATTTACTATGAAGACAATAATGTTTTTCCAAATGCTGTAGAACGTTGAGAGGAGCTGTGATGACCCAGATGTTAAGCCATTAGATTCAAAATTCAATGCATTTTCCTGCTGCAGGTTTGAACCCTGTTCTCAACAATGTCATAATGCTTTATAGCTATTTAGAGCTAACTTACGCTGCTTAGTTAATTTATAATACATTGATGATTAACTGTTCTGTGTTTAGTACTAGGGTTTTAGTATATAGAAATTAGTATTCATGATTCAGTATTCAGTGCAAAGGCTTCATTTTTTAATATTCACTGTTCATGAATCAGTTTTCACAACATCCTGTTCATGGTACCATGTTGCTTTCTGTTACTGTATTCAGCTTTCAGCACGACATCCCTGCGGAGATCAAGAGGAACTACCGTGGTTGCAGAGCCGGGAAAGCATGAAGACTGAAGAAGAAAAGATTTCGTCAGTAGTGACTGGTAACGTCAAATCGCTGGTGAATAAGATGGACGAGCTTGCGATGCTAACAGCGGTCGGTCTCAGACCATATTATTTGCCTAGAGAGCTTTCCTTAGCCATTATCATCATTGTTTACATTGCCCCCGACGCGAACGCGTCATCAGCTCTGCGACAGCGGACCTCCTGAATCGAAACCCATCCGCATTTGTGGCCCTAACCGGCGATTTCAAGCACACAAACCTCTCCCCTGTTCTACCCACGTTCAAGCAATACATGGACTGCAATACCAGAGACAATAAAACACTGGACCTGTTCTATGCCAATGCTACTGAGGCATACACCTCCATCCCTCTCCCTCCCCT
>JBBJLS010124435.1:0-17399 GCA_037577275.1 Bryconaethiops microstoma | reverse complement strand
ATCACTGCTCTAGAGGAGATCTGCATGGAGGAATGGGCCAAAATACCAGCAACAGTGTGTGAAAACCTTGTGAAGACATACAGAAAATGTTTGACCTCTGTCATTGTCAACAAAGTTTATATAACAAAGTATTGAGAGGAACTTTTGTTATTGACCAAATGCTTATTTTCCACCATAATTTGCAAATAAATTCTTTAAAAATCAGACAATGTGATTTTCCAGATTTTTTTTCTTATTTTGTCTGTCATAGTTGAGGTTTACCTGTGATGAAAATTACAGGCTTCTCTCATCTTTTAAAGTGTGAGACTAAATACTTTTTTGCCCCACTGTGTATATATGTATAATATACAGTGCTTTAGCGTACTTAAATCTTTCCAAAAATTTCATATTTACATGTGTTCTCTGTAGAAGATGGCACGTTAAAACCTTGACAAAGAATATGTGAGGGGTGAGAGAAAGATTCATATTTTTGCATTTTTTGTACATGTTTAAACATGCCATAAAGAAATATAAGTTGCCTTGTCAGTGTTTTTTTATTCCTGGTTAATGCTTTATCTGCAAACATGAGGGAGATCGCTTATGTGAACAGTTACCATCATTTAATTATATTTCCTGCAAGCTGGGTGAGTGGTCTTACAAATTGATTTGTGTGATTTGCATGATTATGATACACAAAGATTAACTAAACTATGTCCCATTATTATTATGTCACAGCTAAACTAAAAATGCAGGTTAATTAGGGTCTTTGTCATAAACATTGCAATTTTTTACATTTATAAGGCATGCACAGATTCAAGACAGCCTAAACGGCAATTAAAGGAGCAACATGCTTTCCAATTTACTGTCAAATGCAGTGATGTTTTTTCTTTTTTAATTTGAGGGCAACATGGCCAAACAAGACCAAACTGGCATACACCATGTTTAGCACTTTCTCAAACACTCACTTTCCACTTGCTGGCCGCTTTATGAGGTCTACCTACATTCTGAACAGTTGAACAAAGCTGCTGTGGTTCATAAACCCTCTACCCCAATAATTATTGGTCGGTTTCTGACCACAGGACCACAGAATAACAGTAGATAGCAGTGACATTGACATGTTAACATGTGTATCACTGGTACGAGTGTCTCAGAGACAGCAGTGTTGCTGGAAGTTTTTCAGGTGTGTTAGATTTGGACTGGAGCTCTGTAGGGTGTTGATATCCTGAACTAGGACTGGGCATCTCCGGGCTGCAGGATGGCTAACTCCACACCAGCCAGATGGACATGCAAGGTATCTTGGCAAGCTTTAGTTGGCATCTTGGCAAGTGTTTTGATGGAACATTCAAAAGGGGATTAATCATCTTATGTTGTTGGTACACGGTCTTACATCATACATGATCTAATCGTACACAAGCTACAGAGCCTTATAGTGCCTTATAGTGTTACGAAGTGTTGTCTCATCTCACAGTGACAAGTCTTGGAAGATCAGCTATTACAGTGGTATTTGAACAGCCCTCACTCATACACATATTGTCATGCTGGGTCTGGGAAGGACTCACGCACAGATACCAGAGTAGTCACAGAACAGTGTCTTTTAATAAGGTTTTTTGTCACTCGTAGTGCGCCGAGCTGGCGAACACATATACACACAAACTTGAACTTAAATTCAGTCCCTATCCAGGAGGATCTTCACTCCAGGGAACTCTCACAACAGAAAACAGCCCAGTTCTTGGTCAGGAGCCCTCTGCCTTCAGAAGCTTGATATAGTTTTGTCCACGTTCCGTGGAGTCCACTCACTGCATTGCAGTTCTTTACAGTCCCACCTGTAACATGGAGAAGAGGAGAAACAAGCCCCAACTTGAAACCACACTGCAACTGTAGAATAAGACCGAGGACATGGACTGTCCACTCAGAGCTCCGTCAAGGATCCCCTCCTTGGTACAAGCAGACTGAAGTCAAAGCACCTTCCTGCACACAGATTAACCCCAAGAGTTGGGCAGTCTGGCCAACTTCTGTGGAAGTCATGTATAAGTTCAGGACTCAGGATCTTGCTGGCCGTGAACCAACTTCTCTCTTCGGGACTGTATCCCTCCCAGTCCACAAGGTACTAGAGGGCTCCTCTATGTCTCCGAGAGTCCAGAAGCTGTTTGACCCGGTGAGCCGGGGCCCCCTCGATCTCAACAGCCGCAGGGAGAGTGGTTCCTACTTCTCCCCTGTCCAACAGTCCCGTCACTGCTGGCCTAAGTAGAAAGACATAAATCCGCATGTGTGATGGCAATTTCAGTTTATAAGTCACCGGATTCACCTGTTTCACTATTTCAAAGGGCTCCGCGGGGATAACTTATGTGATGGCGCTTTCCATTGGAAATCCTTGGTCGAGAGTCAGACTCTATCCCCTACCTGGTAAACGAATGCCTCCCTCCGATGCCGGTCCACAAACCTCCGAAATTGCCCCACCGCTCTGCTGATGGATGTGTGTGCTCTCTCCCACACCCGAACCAACTGTCTACCTCTGAAACGTCAGGGGATTCACCATCCCAGGGACAGAGCAAAGGCTGGCACCTGTGCACACACTCAAAGGGCGTTAGGCCAGTCACGGAGTGAAGCAATATGTTCTGGGCACATTCTGCGCAGCTGAAGTACTCTGCCCAGTCGTGCTGCCACCCATGACAGTAAGCTCGGAGGAAACGCCCTGGTTCCTGACCATTGGATTCGGGATGATATCCAGAGGTCAGGCTGACAGTAGCCCCCAGTTTCTTGTGAAACGCAGCCCATATTCGGGAGATAAATTGGGGACCTCGGTCGGAAAGGATATCCTCCGGAATGCCATAGAGCAGGAACACGGTGTGAAAGAGTGCCTCGGCGACCTCAAAAGCAGAGGGGAGAGAATGAAATGGAAGGAACCAGACCCCCTTTGAAAACCGGTCCATAACCACCAACACCATGGTGTACCCTTTTGATAACAGGAGGTCCATGACAAAATCCACAACTATGTGGGACCACGGTCTCTGTGGTACCGGCGGGGCCATTAATTTAACCACTGACATTGTGTCTCAGATACGGAACAAGACTTTACAGCCTTCTCCACATCTGCCCGCAGTAAAGGCCACCAGTTCTTACATCTTAGCACCTCTACAGCTCGATGAATCCCAGGATGGCCGGTGGCTGGCGTTATATGTGCCCCTTCTATCACTGATACTCTTACAGACAAAAATCTTGTTCACAGGAGTCGCTTGAGGAATCGACTCCCGAGCATTCAGACGCTCAATGTCTGTGTCTATGCTCCAAGTTATTGGAGCTACAATAAGCTCTGATGGAATTATTGGCTCACTCTTTTCAGGTTCCTCAGGCACAGAATAGCATCTGGACAGGGCTTCAGGCCTTTCATTTTGTGAGCCTGGGTGATAGGTCATTGCATAATCGAAGCGCCTAAAAAACAGAGCCCACTGAACTTGCCTTGGACAGAGATGTTTTGCCTGCCAAATATATTTGAGTTTACGGTGGTCAGTGTACACAGTAAAGGGGAGTCGTGCCCGCTCCAGCCAATGTCACCACTCCTCTAGCGCCGCTTTGACCGGCAAGAGTTCTCAGTTAGCGATGTCATAGTTGCGCTCCGCATCGGTCAGCTTCCAAGAGAAGAAGGCGCACGGGTGTAGACTCATGACCGAGGTGGTTCTTTCCCCAGCAGGAGATTGATAGCACAATCCCAGGGCTGGTGTGGAGGGAGACGGGCTCTAGATGAGCTCTAGATGCACTAAAAACCTCAATGAGATCGAGGTACTGTGAGGGTATGTGAACTGGAGCCTTTGCTAGTGGGCTCTCTACTGAAGTGGTACACAAGATGGTACTCTTAATATGGTCACCACAATTGGGGTCCCATTGTTTAACCCTTGCAGTACCCCAATCCATTACAGGGTTGTGAACCTTTAACCAGGGTAGACCCAGAACCATGAGTGGCATGGAATGCTCCAGAGCATAAAACTTTAACTGTTCTTCATGTTCTGGGTCTATCCTGATCTGCAGGCGTTTTGTTTCCCATGTTACAGATCTATCTCCTATTAACTGCCCATCTAGAGCACGCACGGGGATAGATTCTTGACTGGGAGTCCCAATGATGTCACCATCGCCCTGGACATGAAGTTCCCAGCCAATCTGGAATCTACAAGAGCATAAACACAGACATGTTAAGACAAGACACATGTACATAAAGTTTATATTGATTTGACTCGGATCTAGTGACCAATAAAGACAACGATCTGGACTTGACCTTAGATGGAAGAAGGGGACAGGATGCCAACAGATGCCCCTTTTCTCCACAATACATGCATAGTCCTTCAATCCTCCTCCTTCGTCACTCCTGGGGCATGAGAGAGTAGTTCCTCACCTCCCCATGGGTTCAGGTGTGGGGCTTTCTGGCATCATGACTGCAGGCTGAGATGACCGGCCGCTGAAGCTGGATCTGGGTCCCCTTGCACCTGCTGCGGGGCTCTTACCCCTCCGATGATGGTCTAGTCTGATGCTCATCGCGATGATCTGATCGAGGGAGAGCCCCCCATCCTGACAAGCCAGCTCCAGCTGCAGCTCCGGACATAATTCTTCAGTACACGGTTCTCAGGGCTGGCTCGTTCCATCCGCTCTCGGCAGCCAAGACCCTGAAGTTCACGGAGTACTTGGCAGTGGATTCAGACCCCTGCTCACATACGCATGCCCAGGTTGATTGCCATCTAATTACTGAGGTGACAGGCTCCTTTGGATGCATGGCTGAGATGTACCTGACATGACACATATTCATATTAGATCATGTCCTGTCAAAATAGCTTTTGCCACATATGTTTTCTTCATTTTTTAACAGTCTTAAAAAGTACAAAAATGGGTGATATCATAAAAGAAGCACGTTTCCTGATGTCTCTTTATTAGGCCCACATCCCTCATTTTTCCCACAGTTTTTTTTTTTTTCTGAGGGCTACTTTTGGCATTTATGTGTTAGGCTCATGTATGAAAAGTCTTAATAAATATTTAAAAATCTTAATAAGCCTTAATATATTTTTCATGAGCTTTCAGCAGCCTCACTTTATCTCTAAGAATTAAACAGGTTGCATTTGTTACTGAATGAGAAATGTCTATAAGTGGCTGCTGACCTGATTAGCTGTCTTATACTGTCTCAAAAGGCAGTCCAGGCTGAAACACCTTTGTACTGTGTAGACTGAAGATATATACAACATATGGACAAAAGCATTAATACTCCTGGCCATTACATAAACAGGGACTTTATTGACATTGCATTCAAATACGTAGGCATTAATATGATATTGGTTCGCCTTTGCAGCTATAACAGGTTCCACTCTTCTTTGGAGGACGAGAAGACCTGGCTCACAATCTCCGTTCCAATTCATCCCAAAGGTGCTGGATGGGGTTGAGGTCAGGACTCTGTGTGGCCAGTCAAGTTCTTCCACACTGAACTCCTCCAGCCACGTCTTTATGGAGCTTGCTTTCTGCACTGGGGCACAGTCATGCTGGAATAGAAAAGGTTCTTTCGCAAGTTGTAAGCATGGTGTAGTGCAAAATGTCTTGATATGCTGAAGCATTAAGATTGTACAAAACCCTGAAAAACCCTAAAAATACATGACTGGGTTCCCTGGAACATGCATTGTTGATGACAGGCAGACAAGATAAACAAAGATGAAAAACCTATAAAATAACTCACACTGAAATCCAACATTCTGCAGAGAAACAGGTACAATCAACAGCTCATAAAATGTTTTATAAATGATGCATCATAAAATATAAATCAATCATTAGTGCGAAACAACCAGATTTTACATTTGTACACACAACTCATTAAGTCACAAACTTGAGTTCTGTTTCATGTTGTCAGAATGCTTTCATAATTGCAAATAATTATCTGCCTATTTACCGCGTAGAAATCCCTCACTGTGGTTGGGGAATATATAAGGATGCAGTAGCACAGGAACATTATTCTTACTTATGTAGAAAGGAATTGTTTGACAGATTTCATCTGTGCGAGGTAACATGCAACTATTTATGTATCCAATCAAGTTTATGTTTCACTTGATGAAAAGGCCATATCAGAAACCCCTCAAAGCCAGCAAACAACCAAGGCTCTGCAGAATACCTCAAAGGATGATGATATAAAGATGATGTCATCAAAGGACTGAAGGCTTAAAAAAAGACATTACAGCTTCTTTGGGTGAAAACAGAGCAAGAATAAGCCAAAATGGTCCATCAGAGCCTGAGAAAGCCAGGATTTCAGTCCTAAAAAGGCAATAACAGAAAATACTCAATGCTATAATACTATGCCAGCTCCTCTCATGTAACATTCTTTCCCACAACGCTACGTGCTAAATGGCATCTGTGGAACTGTGAATTCCGGGCATATATTTATGAAAGTTTAAATCTGATATTGATCTTTTTAGTGTAGACTTGCAAGGTATAATATACATGCAAAATACACAGATTAAAGATCACCATCTTTAATCCAACATTAATCTGAAATTATTGGCAAAGAATCATATGTGGACAAAGAATGAAACTCAAAGACACAACAAACCATCTTTTTCTTCTTTTTTTTACTTCTTTCTTCATTTCTAATGAGATTAAACCAAAACCAAAACCAACCGACTGCAACAATTCAGAACAATAAATCAGTAAAATAAAAAAAAAATTCTCAAAAGGATATTTCCTCAGTTTCTAATTCATTTCTAATTTGCAAATACAAAATACAATGCAAACACCATTTTTAATTTTAATGTCTCAACACTAGTTTAAAGCTGTTTACCCAGAGCTTGGTTTTTATGGCAAACCTAATTGGTGGGTACAGACACCCTTAGAAATAAAGGTCTGAATTGCTAGGTGTATGTCTCTTTCACTGGTAGAGAACCCTCTCATCATGTGGAAGTTCCTTACATTTTACTGAAATAGTTCTTTAAGCTGTATTTCCTAGCCCTAGTCTTGGATGTACACGTGAGTGTTTTCACTGCTCCCAACATACCTTATGCAAAGTAATGAGCTCACTTGCTAAGCTGAGGTGGATGTATCAAAGCAGGGAAAGCACTAAAACGTGCAGAGCAGAGTGTCTCTAGCACCAGGGTTGGGAAACACTGCTTTTAAGAACCATCTTCTAAAATAGTTCTTCTGCGGCATTGTGCCATAGAATGCTTTTTGGCACTTTTATTTTTAAGAGTATATAAATAAAGTAGGGCACCATCACTCAGTGTATCATGCAATTAACTCTAAAGCTGGTTATCAGTGCTGCTTGTTTTGTGTGTGTGTGTGTGTGTGTGTGTGTGTGTGTGTGTGTGTGTGTGTGTGAGAGTGTGTGTGTGTGTGAGAAAGAGAGAGAGAGAGAGAGAGAGAGAGAGAGAGAGAGAGTGTGTTTTATCAGCTTTGTTCTTGCTCCTGCTTAAAATACCTCAGTGCTGGTTTGTGCAGCACTGCAGGCTACAGCGCCTCTCTGTCTCCACTGGGCCAGGCATCAGATGGAGAGGAAAAATGGAGAGAGAACAGAGGAGGATAAGAGAAAGAGAAGAGATGCACCGAACCTCCTATAACCAAGAAGCGCACTGAAGTTTAGTGTGAGCATGTTAGAGAGAGTGGCTGTAATGGCTGAGATGTCAGATGTTTTGTGCTGCAAATCTTCAACATATTGTCCCAAAGCAGAAGCTGATAAAGAAACATTATTGGATCAAAGTTTGATATTTACAATATATTACACTTCATCTTTTATAAAGCTTTCTTGAGAAAGAAGCAGAAGTGGTACACAATAGCAGCCTTGGGACATGTTTGGGGCGGTGAAGCATGTAATCGTTAATGGATTGGTTCTGCATATTTGTTACCTAGACTCTGACGAAGTCTTGTTTTGACCCAGATAGGACTGTCAATTGGCATTTTTCACTAAAAATCCTTTTAGGTCTATAACCAGACTTGATCTACATCTGAGTACCCATTTACTCCATCAGCAGCATGCTGCTGTTTGTCACAGATACTTATTTTGATAATTAACTCCACACTGAGTTATGTATTGCAATAGTGAGCCTCTGGAAGTGGAAGATCTAAGAGAAACCCTGTAGACATAAACACAGATTTAGAAATGTGCTCATCTTAATCCCCAGACTTCCAGTTTTATACAAATGCAACACTTTCACAGTATATTGGCCCAGTTTATTAGGATATTTGTGCTAGATATACCACCCAATAATAATGGCCTTTCAGTCACATGTTAGGATAACTTATAAGAAAACAATATCCACAAGACATCTTCCTAGAGGGTGAAAAAATCCCTTTGAAAAATTTAAATGTAGTTTTATATTTAGTATATTTTGGGTTTTATTAGTTATTAGGTCTTTTATTAGGTCTTTATCTAGCATTAGCATTAACTTAGCAGTAGCTTTGAATTGCTTGGCATACATAATGTCATGATAAATAAAAAAAAATATATAAAAAATAATAAATTTGACATTCCAGAAGTTTATGTTTTCCTGCCCATTACCAAACATTCTTATAAAAAAAAAAATAATAATAAAAAAAAATAAAAATAAAATAATAATAATAATAATAATAATAATTATTATTATTATTACATGGAATATTTAAGAAATCAAACAAGCAATTAATAGGACAGATCTGGCATGGTTTTATTTTATGCATAGCTAAAATTGACATGGCAGTAAATTCTGATGACACTGTCATTGTGTTATGTCAAAGTGCAGCTTTTGGAGCACTAGAAACTGGAAACTCATTGGTCTGTACAAACTAAACAAACAGTGTGTCACGTCCCCTCCTCTTGACTCCCCAAGGATTGCAGGCGCTACGGCAGATGCTCATTGTTAGGTGTTCTTTATTCACAAACAGAACCAAGAAAGGGCTCGAGGGCTCATGAACAAAAAGCCTTTTCGATATTAGAAACCAAAACAAAGGAGTCAGGAGACACTCACCTCACAACACGGCTAATGTGATGGTGGACCAACAACCTGGGTCCACCCAAACTAAACTTAAATACAAAACCTAATCACTCCTGCTCAGGGTGTCGAAATAAAAGACACGAAAACTCAAATACAAGGTGGCCACCCACCGTCACTGCCTCCAGGCCTGACAGTACTCCCGCTCCTAAAGTGCACCACCGGAGCACCCATGAAACACCCAAAGGTGGAGGAGGGGAAGGCAGAGGCAAAGGGCAGTGTCCCACGAGCCCCACCTGGCTGTAGTGGCTGGCACTCCACACGGCCAGGGCGGCCTGGATGGGTCTCCTGGGAAGCTCCCCTTTGAGAGTCCCAACACATACTCACAGAATCCCTACCGGAGAGCCCCTCTCTGTCCTCGGGGGCAGAGCCCCCTACTGGGATCCCCTCCTTGTCCTCAGCAGCGGAACCCCCTACCGGGAGCCCCTCCTTGTCCTCGGGGGAGTTGCGAGACTCTCTCACTCCACAGCGACGGCTGCGAGACCCTCTCGCTCCGCGGCAACTGCAGCGATCTCTTACATGGGGGCGGCTGCGGCAACCTCTCACTCGGTGGTGGCTGCGGCGACCTCTCCCTCAAGTGTCCTTGGAGCCTGTGAGAGGATCAAAAGAGTGCCTTCCCCGGGGCGCTCAAGGCGGGCTTACGTGCCCGCGTCCTTCTCTCGGGTCGAGGGTCGTGGCAAGACGCCAGTGGGGGAGGTGCCTGCAACCCTGGGCTGTTGCGTGCAGCCCAGTCCCGAGCAATCTGCAAAACAAGCTCCCCCATGAGCATGCCCTCTTCTTCTGGGGTGAGCTCCTCGCCCCCCCATGCCACGTTAGCAGTGCCTGCAGTTGGTGGGGTGGTCCATCTGTCACGTCCCCTCCTCTTGTCTGGTCTGCAGGTGCTTCGGCAGATGTTCATTGTTAAGTTTTCTTTATTTACAAACATAACCAAAAGGGCTCGAGGGCCCATGAACGAAAAGCCTTTTCGATATTAGAAACCAAAACAAAGGAGTCAGGAGGCACACACCTCACAACACAGCTAATGTGATGGTGGACCAACAACCTGAGTCCACCCAAACTAAATTTAAATACAAATCCTAATCACTCCTGAGCACACCGGCATCTGAACTTATCACATACATAAATTCACACCTGGTGTGCTCAGGATGTCAAAATAAAACACACAAAAACTCTAGCGGCCACCCGCCATCACTGCCTCCAGGCCTTACACAGTGGAATGGTCATTAAAGTGATCTGTTCAGTGTTTCAGCCATTAAAGCACTGAACTGTAAAAGCGTTCCTACTTAAAAGTTGAAATACTTGCCAGCATTCTTGCCTGTACCATTAGTCCAAGCTTACAAGAACAAGCCTTTATTATTTTCAATATAGAATAACCGATAATCCTGAAGCCAATAGTCAGGCTGAAGTTTCAAAAACATTTTTGAAATATTGGTAAAGTGTGATCAAATAAAGTAATTTGTGTAGTTAGAATTTTTTTATTTTCTGGCTGCCATGTGTGCACATATTTCCACCTCAAAGTGACTGACCCTTTTCGTTGCTTGTTGTGGATTCCTGTAATACAGCCAGTGTTGGCTATTGTGGGTGTACTGTCTCCTCCTTTTATAATATCTCTGGATGGGAACTATAATGTTTCTTTAAATTGAATGGGGTTTGGCCGGTGTTCCGTAAAACTTACCAAACCTCACAGCAGTTGCTTCAAAAGAACATATGTGTGTGTGTATCTTGTATGGTTGGTCACCATCAAGTTCATCTTTGGTGCTGGACCATATTTGAAAGTGCCATTCACACTGTGTTAAACAGACCAATTGAAATCGTCCAAAATGACTAAAATGTATGTTTTTACTGTAAAGTTATCTTTTTGAATATATGATATTTTATTCTGACAGTGACATTATATAAACAAAAATATACAAATAAAATATCAGCTTGTAATGCTAACTCATATCATCGAGGAGAGCTCGTCTCTGTTGAGTTTGCGTGATTTAGTTGTATGCATTACTTGCACATGAATAACAAATAAAGCATTAATACAGTTAATAGTTTCATTTTATTCATGTGAAAATGATTTACATGTATGAATCGTGTAAATTCATGTATTCAGTGTATAGTTTTCCAGCTGTGCCAACCAACACTGTCAATGTGTGTCAGTGATGATAAACGGCTTTCATAATGTAACAAACACACTCGCGTGCACACACACACACACACACACACACACACACACGCACACATACATCCCCATCCTCTCTTTGGCAAGCTTTTCTATGGGAATGTTAGTTGAAACAGAGGAAACTAATTTATTTTCCATTTTATAAAGCAGAAAGATAATGAGTCTTCCTCTTTACAGACGGAAAGTGACAGAGCAGAAACTTTAATATGCTGTAGATTAGCCTGCATATGGGTTTTGAAGAGTGTGAGGATGTTCATTTTTTACTTTATTTGAGAAGCTGTCATGTTTAATTTAGTTCATCTACAGCTCTTTCTCATTTAATTTCTGTTGCGTGAGTTTTACTCCTGTTCCAGATTGTTTTTCCGTAATGAAAAGAAGCTGGAACACAAAAACTGCACACCACGCCATAATGTAAAAAAAGGTGGAAAGTCGGGCCTCAATTGGATCTGATATTAATCTCATAACTGTTCCTTTTCATCACCCTCAACATACCCACATACACCCCCACAAGCACACACACACACACACACACTTTATTAATTATACAAGGTACTTCATAAAGACTGTGGAGTGAGAGAGGGAGCTCTGAGCATGGGACTATAAAGGTGGACAGAAAGCAGGACTGGTTGTTTAGTAAGGCTGTTTTAATGAGATTGTGGATTGAAGCGTAGCAAAAATGGTATCAGTGCTGGTAGTGTGTAGTTTTTCTTTCCTTGCTCTCTCTCTCTCAGTCTCTTTCTTTCACTCTTACAGTTGTTACAGTTTATAACAGTGGAGTCATTCAGATTAAATTGACAGACTTCTATATTATCTTAAATATAATTTTGTGTTATTTTACTTTCATAGAATTTTTTTTATTTACACATAGAGATTTTACACATAAGTACCAAGGGTCTTTCTTTCTCAGATAGAGGAGTACCTTGCCCTGAATTTCTTTTTGGTGCTATGAAAATGAAACTGATTGTTGCTTCAGCACATTTACCCTAAACTTTGTGTAGGTTGATGCATCATCATCCAGTGCACTTGACCAGTACACAGATCTCCCCTTATTTCCCAATGTGCCAATGAAAAATATCTAATGAGCAGTGACTTTTTGTCTGGAAGGTCTAGGGTGAGCTTAGAATATTTAGAACTGTGCACCTAGTGTAAATTATTTACTTACAAGGTAGATTTGTAAGTGAACAGTAAGTGTAAACCATATGCTGTTCTGTCTAATAACCACTACCATACTATCAGTATCATTTACGGCATTTAGCTTTTAACCAAAGTGACTTTCATTCCCTAACTACAAGGAGCAACTTGGGGTTAAGGGTCTTGCTCAGGAACCCAGTGGTGGTGTGCTGGAGGTAGGATTCGAACCCACGACCTCTTGGGCCAGAGGCAAGTATCCTACCACTAGGCCACCCCCACCGCCCCATAGCAGCATAGCAGTATCACTGCTATGATCTAACTCCTAAATAATGTGGTTGGTTGTTGGTTCTTTTCCATTCATGGATGAAAGGGAAGCTGGTGAATTGGGCAGCAACATATAGCATAAGGGCTACAGGAAGTAATTGTAAACCTACAATGTGCACCTATATGCTAGGTGTTACTAATAAAAATACCCAATGAGTATAGCTAGGTTGGTGTAGGTAATAAACTTGCAACTTTCTGGTACTGCCTCGTATGGCTAGTATAAAGCACCTGACAGTCATGCTGGTCATTACCAGTAATCTCCATGCATTCGCATAAACTTTTTTTTTACTTCTAGTGTTTAGGTGCAAGAAACATCATTGCATATAAGGAGTGTCATCAGAAAATCAGAAAATAATAGTAATACATTGCTTATAATATATGTGTGTGAAGATCGGATTAAAGCTTAAGTTTAAGGCATGCACCTGATTTATTTAGTTAGGCTTCAAAGGGTAAAGGACAGTTTCAAAGGTTTTTTAATTGAGCTGGGCAGTCGCAAATGTGCAAGACCTTTCAACTTCAAAGCACAAGATCTGAATTCGATTTAAACATGAAACCTGAGGTAACTAGGCAACTACAAATAGGTATCAGTATTTTGATTATTAAGGAATGCTTTAATACCCCTTCCCATTCAATAAATACATTGAGTTAAATTAAATGTCATCATTATTAACCAATCAAATTCAATTCAATATCTATTAGCCTGCTTATTTTGCCATACTCCTTATACTACAAATCCTTGTGTCTCCCCTCCCCTCCTCCAGACACACTGAGCAGGCGCATACGCAGACTTCCATTTTAGATTCTTTTTATTTAAACAAGAAAACCAAAAGGCACAAGGTCCCACAAACCAAAACACAATGCTTCCAAAACCAAAGGAGTCAGGAGAAACACAAACATCAGTGTATTCTGATGGTGGACCGACAACTAAGGTCTACCTAAACCGAACTAAAATACACAACACAATCACTTAACTAAAACTCAGGAATCCAAAATCAAAACCCTTGCTGGCCTCTAGCGGCCACCCACAGTCACTATACCCAGGCCTGACTGTCCCGCCCCAGAGCAACCCACCGGGGCACCAACAGACCCCCATAACACCCAAGGGCGGAGGAGGGGTAGGCAGTGGCAAAGGGCAGCTCATGTCCTCTGGGACCGAGTTCCCTCCGTGGAGCCCCTCTGTGTCCTTCGGGACCGAGCTCCCTCCGGGATCAAACACTCTCCAGGGGCCAATCTGAGTTTGAGTCCAGGAGGCAAGTCCGAGTCCCCTCCAGGGACTTGAAGTGTCTGTATCATATATCATTTATATGTAGCTGTGAAACTGTAGAAGTAGATTCGACTGAATTCTTGTCTTTTTATTTATTTTTATTTCATACTTCACTGTGTGTAGCGTGAGCAAAGAGCCAGACGCAGATAGCTTGATGCAGAAAATCCATAAGTGTACATGGAGGACACATCAGAACTGAAAAAAAAAATGTAATAAAGCATTAAGACACAAATGTGAATGTAGCTCATATGGTTCTTCTCTTTCTGAGGATTGTTTGTCATGGGGTTTGATTTGAAGGCCCTCAGCAGCTCACATGCCTCACTTCTAGCCAGGGGCAGACTGGGACAAAAAACTGGTCCTGGCATTTTGGGGTAGAATGGCTCAAAGCGCATACAAGTATGCTTACCACCCATCTTTGCGCTCCCATGAATGTGTGAAATAGTACCCAACAAAGTAGTATTCAATAAAAGTAGTATTCAACAAAGTAGAATTCAATACATAGTATTCAATAAATGTAGTATTCAACAAAGTAGTATTCAATAAGAGTAGTATTCAAAAAAGTAGTATACAATAAATTGTCAATTTACCCAGTCAAAAAAGAGTTTTTAAAAAGTGTGGATGTCTTTCAAGTCTGTATATTGTTCATGAATACCTACAGTGAAACTGACTCCAACACCAAGCCCCAAAAATTGCCTTCTACTCACCCCACAATCAATAATAAATAATAAATTGCTGTCTCACTGTTATTGTTGATGAACAGTGGTTAAAAAATAACTAAATAAATTTAGTGCAGCATGGAAGACATACAAAAAAATAATTGTTTTAGCAAGTGTACACAACGTGTTATAAATAGCTGTTCTCCTAGTGGTAACAGCAACATTATTAGCTTATTTTATAAAGAGTTCATAAATGTAACAAGACAAACTAGCACAGCCATACAATTGTTATTACCATAACTTTGCAAACAGCTAGTTTATTAACCAGCACTAATTGTTTTGTATTGCACAGATTTACCAAGGGTGGTAATGTCTGTAATTTTGGCACATTTGGCAGCATCTACCTGAAGTGCCCAATTTATTCTCTTGCGCTTTTTTTCTGCGCCCACTTTACATTTTCTCTCCATCCATAGACACAGAGCCAAAAGGGGGAGATGTTTAAAGATATGATTGGACACACAAACGAGCATCAGCAGATTCAGATACAAAGTGGTTCTGGAGCGCCTTCACTCTGGTGGGCGTGTAAACTGAGGACGAACACAGATACAAATGGTTCCAGAGGACCCTCAATCCGGTAGAAACTTAAACTGAATACAGGGAAGGGGGACTCTGCTGCAGAGCCGATTTTCTTGAAGCATAAGCAAGCCCTCTGTCTTCAGGGGCCAGTAGAACTACTCCACACTCTGTGGAGTTACTCAATATGAAGGGTGCTCCCACACTCACGCCTGTAGACACACAAGGGGAGAGACACACAGTCAGAACACCAAGCAGTGGGTGTAAACAAAGGATCCAGCTTCATGTTGCTTGGCTGGCACAGGAAGCTCTCCAACTGCCACTTGGAGAGTAAGCCGGTCACCAACAGGAAAGTCCTTCACGTGCCTCAGTCCTTAATCTCCTTCTTGTGAACACAAGCATACAGTTAAGAGCAAGACAGTTTCTCGATAACACAAACCTGAACCAGAGTCGAATGATGGAGCTGGGCGACCATGCCATGATTCTCTGGATCGGCTGGACTTTTAAACTCACACACATACTCAGACAGTCAATCACGTGACACAGACAATAAACCCAGTAACAAGAATCACTTAACTAAACCCAAGACAGGTGGACATGTCATCAGGTACCTAGCAACCCTGCTAATGAGCTAACGAGGCTCCACACTCGCACCTGGGTTGCCTAGGCACCAAACGACCACACACACAACAACCTATGAATGTGCCCAGGGCTGTGTACACCTAATACTCGGGCGATGGGCTCCACTGGTGGCGTGACTCAGGCGGACCAGATGTGACAGGGGTGGTGTTTAAAGAGTTCATTGGGTCAGCCCTGTGTCAGTTGGGCCAGCGATCTACGAGTCTTATGGGCCGGGCACATCAATCAATCAATCAATCAATCAATCAATCAATCAATCAATCAAACAAGCAATCGGTTGACCCAAATAGCATGTTGCCCCATAGGGAAAATGCCTGATACGCCAGTCCGACCCTGCTTCTAGCTAATGATGTGTATGTGATCTGATGGTTTTGGTGGCTGCTGTAGCCATAGATAGGCAACTTTCAATATATTTGTTCATAAAAGCCTTCTTTTGTTAGTTATCTTAAGAGAGACTCTCTTTTCTTTCTCTCCGGGTTGACCAGAGCAGGATGGGTTCCTCTTTTGAGTCTTGGTTCCTCACAAGGTTTATTCCTTCAGCTTAGGGAGTTTTTCCTCGCCTCTGTCGCCTTTTGCTTGCTCACTAGAGGCTCGGACCTGGACTCTGTAAAGCTGCTTTGTGACAACTTGATTGTAAAAAGCTTTATATAAATAAAATTGAATGGAATACAATTGAATTGAATTGAATTGAATTGCTATATTATAACACATTTGCTCATGTAGGACATCAGAGATGAAAAGTAGTTCTCAATGTTGGCAGCTCCCCTGATCACATTCCACTCAGTTCTTTCCAAACAGCCCTGGAGTGCCATTTCAGTGTTTGAGGGACAGATTCCGATCTGTATTGTGGTGGTAATGCCTTGTTTTGCTGCCAGCATGCAAAATGCTGCAGGAATTGAGGCACTGCCACTGAAACAGAACAGAATGAGATTGATTGCAGAGTCCAGGTTGGTCCTGGAGATGGATTTTTCTGAGTCCCACTTGTTGCTGTAAATATAGTCTAATGATGTTTCTACCGAAACATTGGACACAAGGGGGGCATTCTAGACATAAACATGTGTTTTGACTCGTTCTTTGTCTCTGTCGGGTTTTCCCACTTTGTGTTTGCCACGTGCGTGTGATTTTTGTTATTGTTATTGATCTCTTGTCCTGCCTGAGCCCTACCCTGTCTCAGTGTGTTAATGTTCATTACCAGGTGTTTCTTGTCATGTGTATGTATAAGCTCTGAGATTTAGTCTCTTGCACATAGGCTTTGTCCCTGTATTCTCGTATGTTGATTTGTATGTTAATTTACATGCATCATTTACCTTGTGCTGTATTACACTGTTTATCCTGTCTTTCCCTTGTACACAGTGTGTTTAATTCCTTGTTTATTGTGTATAGTGTTTTGTTTTATTTATTAAAGTGCTTCATTTCATGCCTATATCATGCTTCCAATGCCAATCTTTACAAATACATAATTTTTGCTCACTTGTGTTCTCTCACTATCACTGTCCTATCCAGACAG
Organism: Bryconaethiops microstoma; assembly: GCA_037577275.1. Taxonomy (NCBI): domain Eukaryota; kingdom Metazoa; phylum Chordata; class Actinopteri; order Characiformes; family Alestidae; genus Bryconaethiops; species Bryconaethiops microstoma. Next base: position 181 of record JBBJLS010124435.1, on the reverse strand, counting down.
AGTTTGTGAGTAAGGGAGGTACCATTCTCATTTAAATAAAAAGTTCTGAATAAGAGCATCTGTTCAATGTGCTAAAGTGTCATTGTAAGATAAGATAAGATAAGAAGATAAGAAAGAACTTTATTCATCCCGAGGGAAATTATTTTGTCATGAACATGCTCAATGCAGCAAAGGGAACAAG
>JBBJLS010124425.1:0-17399 GCA_037577275.1 Bryconaethiops microstoma | reverse complement strand
AGAGAGAGAGACAGAGAGAGAGAGAGAGAGAGAGAGAGAGAGAGAGAGAGAGAGAGAGAGAGAGAGAGAGAGAGGGGAGGGAGAAAGGGAGGGGAGAGATAGGGAGAGATAGAGAGAGTTGAATAAACACTCTCATAAGCTCTGACTGACAGGACTTTGCTCCAGTGAGGCTACAGCAGAGTTCATTACCATCACAGCTGACAAAACAAACACGACTGAACCGAACAGGAAAAAGGAAACTAAACTGAAAGCCTCAACAAGTACTAGCATGACTGCATGGCATTCAGAACTGTGACCTAGTGAAAGAGGCTGGCAGGGTTAAATCACACACTGAGGTCCAATGCAGGAACGATAGTAGACTGCTACTACTGATTATATTAGTCCAGTAATCTGTCAGTTTGTTTTGTAGTTCCTTTTTTAAAGGCCATGCTATAACGACGAACCTTTCTGAATGATATGTATAACGCCCATGTATGCCTGGATTCCAAAAAAACTTCACTGGAAAAAGATGCAAAGGTAAGCCCTTAAAAAAGACATGATAGACAAACCCAAACAAAAAAATGTTTTGGTCTACAAGGGGAGAATTAAAAGAATGCATTATCATGCAAATCACTGCTGGTTTAATCAATAATGGAGCAACAATGATAAATATAATATTTATATTGCATTATATGACAAAAACTGAGAGCAAAAGTCCCATAAGAAGACATGTTAAGCCTAAACAAAGTGAAAGAAAGTGCTCAATGCACAGCAGAGATAAATTAAGGGTCAGGCTTTCCTTCGACTTCTGACCTATCAAAAGCAGCATAAAATCGGAGAAAATATTTTTAAAAAAAGTCTAATGAGGGAATACATAAATGAGGGAATACATAATTGACAAGTGTGCCGTATAAGGTCATACAGGCGCCCACACCATGGCATTCCTCTTTGTTATGCAATCAGATCTACATGCCACAGATTCTACGCAGATTGGACTTCCACTGAAGGGCTTCAAGCACGGCTCGTCTTGAGCCCCCGGTACTCAAAAGAAGAGGGAGACATGCGTCTAGACTCTTTTCAGTCTTGGCCCCCAGTGGTGGAACGAACTCCCTCTTCCTATTAGATCCACGGAGTCCCTCGCTGTCTTCAAGCGTCGACTGAAGACCCGCCTCCTCAAAGAGCACCTTGGTAACTAACTAGGTTTCATTTCGCTTTCTCTTATTAAAAAAAATAAAAGTTCTTTGACAGGTATTGTTTAGGTGTCGTTTGTCAGGATTTTAGGTGTACTGAGCACGCAGTGACTTGGTTGAACAATGGATGTGGACTTAAGTTTAGCTTTACAGGTTTAAGAAACAGATGTAGACGACTTAAGCACTGTCGTACGTCGCTCTCGATAAGAGCGTCAGCTAAATGCCGTAAATGTAAATGTAAACGGTATAGTGATATTAAAGTCTGATTGGCCAGGCTGGGAGAGAGCTATTTCCCACAAGCCATCAGACTCCTCAACACATTTCCTGCCCCTGATACCCCCCAACACACCCCTGAACTATGAACGGACTCAATTTTCCACCTTTGCACTTTAGACGTTACTTTTTATGATGCACATACAGCTACATGCACAATGCACATCCATGTGACATTTGTACTTGAATACAGTCTCAGAACTTTCATAGACTGACTGTATATTTATATTGAGCTGCTGCTGACCATTTGGACATATAAAAACACAGTTACATTTCAGTATTTCGTTTACTTTTCACTTGACTGCTAATGCAAAAAGTTTAAATGTATTAAAGTGCACATTTTACTTCCAGTTTAGAGTATATATTTATTGTTTATTTAATTGTGTGTAGTCTGTCTTTTTGTACTCTGTAAAATCTGATGTCCCTAGCATGGACAAATGGTTCTGTCATACAGAAAGGGAAGGCAGCTGATGCCAACAGGCTGAACAAGCTGAACAAAAAGGCTGGTTCAGTTCTGGGTGTCAAACTGGAGATCCTGACGGAGGTGTCTGAGAGGAGAATGCTGAAGAAGCTTCTCTGTTTAAAGGACAATCCCTCCCACTCCATGAATGCCTCTTTAACAGGCCACCTGAGCACACACAGCAAAAGACTCATTACTGCAAAATGCATAACCGACCGCCACAGGAAATCCTTTCTACCTGTGGTAGTAAGACTCTATAACTCCCTGTTCTGTAGGTGATCTTTTTATGTTTTTATGCCCTTCTATGCTATATAACTGTTTACTCTGTGAATTGACTGAATCATCTGCTGCTATTTAATTGCATTTATGTTCTTTTTATTACATTAACCCTTTCATTAGCTTTGCATTACTGATCTGCTGGTACAGAACACTAAATCTTACACACAGCAATGTCAGTGTCACAGTTTATATTGTTACAGTAATGTCTGTAATTGTGTTGCACTATTGTTTATTGTTTATTTTATTTTTAATCCTCTATTGTCTTATTTTATTCTTCTGTTGCACTGAGCATGCTAATGACAAAAAATCCCTTGAGATAAATACAGTTCTTTCTTATTTTATCTTATTTTATCTTATCTTATCATATATGTGTGTCTCTCATTTTCCATGTTTTCCTTCTCGGGCCAGCAGTCCCAGGGCAGCTAGACTGGTGGTGACACGGTCCCCACTCCTCCCACAGCCATTGAAGAGGAGTTGGGTCCACAGCTGCCTTCCAGACAGACAGCTTCCCTCATGGTACATCTCCCTCTCACCAACCCAGGAGATGCCCTGGCCTCCTTGGGGAAAGGCCTTGGGAGGCTGCTGTCACAACTGCGTCCCCTGCACCATGAAATACATTCTCTTGGAAATGCTGATTCTGGAAAGGACCCAGTTTGTTTTTGTTTTACCTTGCTGCTTATAGCATCACATGCTTTGGTTGTGCACTTTATGTCACCTACTTCCACTTGCTGTCTAATTCTGCTTAGTTACTCCTTATTTCTGTTAATACCCTGTTGACCTGCTCCCCGTTAGTTTTCTTCTTTGTTTAAATCGGCTCGATTTGTAAGACAACCGTCTGGTCACCGTCTCTGCTGCAGTAAGCTGTGTGTGTGTGTTTGTGTGTGTGTGTGTGTGTGTGTGTGAGTTACGCCTCGCTATCTTGATTCTTCTGTTGTTTCCACTTATCTTTAGGCTCATACTCATCTTTAGGACCATGTGTTACAGCTCCACTGCTTCCTTGTTGCCGACTTATCTTAAAAGTAAGTAAAACAAATAAGCATTAGTTATCATGTTGATCAGTTGTAATACTACTACTACTACTGCTAATAATAACAATTATTATTATAGTAATACTACTTCTATTTTTACTACTACTACTACTACTAATAATAATAATAGTAATCCTGGATAATAATAATAATAGGTATTATTAATGTTGTTATTATTATTATTATTATTATTATTATTATTATTATTATTATTAATATTGTTATTGTTGTTGTTGTTGTAGTTCTTATCCGGCGGCCGTGGTTAAAGATAAGCATCTCTTAAAATAATATCAACAACAATAAGAACACGGATCTCTGAGCAGTGGGTAAATCCCCGTTTGTGGGTCCTTTAAATTTCCAGCACGCACGTGTGAACCCCGCCCTAAGCCCGGCTCTGATTGGAGAACTTAAAGCGATACTGATAATGTCATTGGCTGACGAGCTGTCATTTCTAAATAAAGGAAAAAACAGAAATGGAAGCTGTAGTGTGAATAGGGCCTATAGGTCATCCGACAGCATTTCAGTGGCCATGTTTGAGAGTATTTTAGAGGGTGAGATACGGTTGTTGGTATTTTTAAAGTAAGCTTTCCCCGGCATGCCAAGCTCCCCATTGAAGACGCGCATCCCCCTGAGCAGCTTCGGCCAACTCGTCACAGAAGTGAAGGTAACCCACTCTCAGGAGCTCCTTTTAGACACTCCAGACTGTAGCTAGGGGTCATATCAGATCTTAAACAAAAAAAACCTTAGTGTGTCTTCACACAAGACGGAATATTCAGATTATTCAAACCGAATTACCAATAATGATCTCGAAATGCACCCCTCTCTCTGACACCCATACACAATACACAGAGAATCACACACACGCACGCACGCACGCACACACACACACACACACACACACACGTACATAATAATAACACAGTAGTTGCGTACTAAAACACAATTATTAAAACCTAAACAGATTCAAACCAACACGTCACAGTAACACACAACACACTCCTAACACACACACAGTTTCACTCACTTACTCACATGCACACACACACTTGTCCATAGTAACAACCACCTGGCAGTACCCTAGCAACCAATTGGCATACAACAGATACCAACACTATATAAACCATCTAAGAAAAAGTAGCTACACTATAACCCAAACAAGGGACACCCAACCACCTCACTAACGCCTTGCCACGTTACACAGTTCATCATGCATTATTAGTCAGCACTGATAAGTCCGCTCCAAGCTATTCCACAAACTTAACCCCTTAACTGAACTTAAGGTTTTATTTCATGTATTAGTTAAGGACAGTGCCATAGGTGTGTTCTGTTTTACTGGTGCTTGTTGGGTTCTGAGGCTGTACGATGTGCATTCATCCCACATAGATTTTTTGACAAACACTAGTTTTGCATAAGCTTGATTAAAAAATTAAGCTTAGTCTTCAGTCAACTTGATAGGAGTAATTGTTTAAAAATGAATATTTTGGTCTTATGCTTAAAAGTTTCCTTCTTTAGTTCTGCACTGCTGCTAGAATGTTAAAGAGCTGTTTAGGAAAGTCTTATGTTATACTAATAGAAAAGCATAAAGAAGCAGATGTCAGAAGCAGTCTAACTGTCTTGTGTAAACTAGATTTCTCTTGTACATGTGTCTTAGAGACAGCTTTTCGGGATTGAAAAACCAGTGAGTCTGACCGGATGGAGGAAACATTTTAACAGCTACACGCTACAAGGACGCAGAAACGTAAGTTATACATCAACGGAAAATGCAGTTGTGTCACGGAGTAGGACAAGAATGTACCTGAACCACAATTAGCCCAGTGTAGCGTAATGGAAGAGCCCAATTGTGGATACACACAAGAGTCGGTAAACCAATTTGATCTGAGAACGCTCTACTAAAGAGTAAAGTTTCCCACCAGAAACAAACGTTCTCACATGCACACAGAGAGTATATAACTAAGAGAAAGAGTGACCGGAGTACCAGATGACTGGTGGGCTGGAGTTGAGCTGGCATGGGACCCAAATGAGTGCAAAGTGTTCCCTGCTTCCTGTTTACATACCCTGCGACATGTGTCACTTCCGGCACCTCATGCGTATCATGTGACTGGTGCGTGTGACAGTACTGCCCCTCCAGGACCGTCACCAGACGGACCCGGCTGAGAGGATACCTGACGATGGTTGTCTGGGATGAGGGAGAGGTCCAAGATGAAGCGACCGGGGACCCAAGACTGTTTCTCCAGGACATGTGGAAACTGGGACATGTGGAAGACAGGGTGGATCCGGAGACAGGCAGGCAGCTGGAGCCGGAAGGTGACAGGGTTTATCTGGTGGGTGATCTCCTGACAGGTCGGGCCCCACTGGAGAACTTTGTGCTGGATCCAGTATATGAGGGGGTCATGTTGAAGAAGCCAGTGGTGATCCAATATGAGAGGAGGTGAGGTGAGTCAGGTGAGGTAGAATGTGAGGTTCACAGAATGGTCAATGATGGTCAGAGTGATGGGTCTGGTGAGTGATGGGACTGGATGAGAGGGGCCGACCGCCCACAGTGGTGATGGTGACAGGCTGAGATAACACCTCACGGTCCACAGCCAGCTGGCTAGCATGATCGATGAAGTTACCAGCCGCACCTGAATCAACAAAGGCGGTGGCTACAATCCGTTTGTGATCCAACTGGATGTGTACCTGAAAAGTGAAGCAGGAAATGGCCGTTGTGCAGGAGGTGGCAGCAAGCGTACCAGTTGAGTTCCTCCCCCTATTCACCTGGTCTGACTGTTTCGCGAGCAGAGAGGACAGACAGCACGGTGGTGATGGGGGGAGGCGCAATAGGCACAGAGGCCCCCGCGATAGCGTCGTTCCCTCTCCGCAGGGTTCAGGGAGGCGCATCCTATCTGCATTTGTTCCCCACCTCCGGTTGAGTGGGCCTCTGATGGAGGTGAAGGTCTGGCCAGCATGGAGGTTGAAGACTCGGAAGCTGCTGATTTTGGGCTGGGGAGTTGCTGGCGGCAGGGTACGAGGGGCTGGCCTCAGGTGAGTGCTCATACATAGATCGATCCTGAGGCTGAGCTAGATGATACCTTCAAGGTGTAGGGGAGCTCTCGCCGGGCAAGTTCATCCCTCAGACATGGAGCCAACCCCTCATAGAAGGCTGTTCAAAGGGGATTCGGAATTCCAAATGTCTGAGTGCAGACTGTTACCTACTTCCTGTCTATATACCCCGCGACATGCATCACTTCCGGGACATTGTGCACATCACGTGACTGGTGCGTGTGCCAAATTGCTTTTAAACTGTAGTCCACATGGTGTGTTTGCAATGGGCACCACATTAACCTCTGCCTCATTTAGGCAGCTTTTTCACCACAATATATCTTTAACTTTATTCTGCATGTTTAATGTCTATGTTGGTCTTTGCAAAATATTTTCTGAGAAAATGCCTGAACATAGACAAGTGACAAATCAGGGAAAAGGATAAAATAATAGTGAATGTACAAACTATAAGTCAATCTCTTACTGTAAAAAACTGAGCGAGTACAATAAACAGCTAAAAGCTGAGGAAATGCTAACATTAATTGGCACAAAGCATTAACTCAGCATGTCATAGAGTCAATAGTGTGTGTGTACTCAAAACACATGGTTAAAAAAGAAAAATATAATGGTTGAACAAACAATCAGAAGTATCCAAATATATGCAAGACAACGGTAAGAAGGCTTATGTGTAATTCAGAATTCAGGTGATAAGTCTGAATTATGTTACAACAATAATGTTACAAAACGTTGCAAGTCAATGGGTCTTGGAGGACATGAAGTACCCACTGCCTTGCATGCATTAGTGTTTTTCTTGCTCCCACCACACCAAGTTTAAATAATAAACGAAGCTTTACTGATCTAAAGTGGCTGTATTAGTACAGAAGACACCAAGAGGAGTAGAGATGGGTACTCCATGTGGAGGACTGGGTTCTATTCAAAGAGATTCGTGAGATTTGTCCTGTAGTGAAATTAATGGCGGCCTTGGTCTTACCAGAAGGAAAAAGGAAAAAGAATCTTTAGTGCCATCTTGCGGATTTAGAGAATAGTAGATTTTGAAGTTAGGGACATGGAACATGGTTTATATAAATATATACATCTTGTAGGCCCAGTGACAAAAACAGTCTAACTCTTTTACAGTTTTTTTAATTTAAGAGATATAAAGAGAAGTTGGAGGTTGCCATATATAAATAAACCAGGATTTTTTTGTTACATAACCACGCACAAATGTTGGAAGTGGCGCATGCTCGTGCAGCGACCAGTGTTACAGGCTTTGTGACTGTATGTTTGTTTGTTTGTTTAGTGTTGTTTGGTATTTTATCCTCAGGTTTTAGCATTTGATACGAATAGTACCACTATGCGACAGTAAGACCGTGTATTTATTTCTTTACTTATTTGCATTCTTATATTACGCTGATTGGAGGATTAAAATGGTACTTTGGGCACTCTACTATTATGGCTAGCGTTTCAACCAGTTTGGAGTTCCGACAGCATGTCATCTCCATTCCATTTAGCAAGCTCCAGGGAATTTCTTTTAGGCTGGGGTCACGTTACTGATCCGCCGACGGACTTAATCCCACTGAGACAAGAGTTAGCACAGTCAACGGGACAACAGGGCTTTGGACCACACTGTTAAACAAGGTCGAAGAAGAGGGGGTGCCGATGAGGTGTGCGTCTTAGAGTGAAAGGCCAGTCATTCACACGCATTCCGCTGCCATCTATCATCCTTTCCGATGTCCAATCGCTTTGGAATAAAACCGATGAGTTACAGGCGCAGGCTTGCAACTCTCATGAGTTCAGAGATACATTTACGGAGACGTGGCTGTCTGACAGAGATTTGGACAGTGACCTGAAAATACATGGCTTTGGGTTGCCCATTCGCCTGGACAGAGACGCAGTAGCTACCGGCAAGTCCACGGGGACAAAGTGTGCCTCTTTGTCAATGAGCGATGGTGTAAATCAGTTATTGTTCGAGTCGTTGTGCTGATGTTGAACTACTCACGGTCTCATTACGTCCTTACTATCTTCCTTGCGAGTTTCTCCAATGGTGTCTGGATTGTACAGACTGGAACATGTTTAAGGAGTCCAGCTCGGACATTGATGAACTGACAGATGTTATTAGTAGTTGGATTTTATATTTCACTGTTGTTTCAACCAAAGTTTTTAAAATGTATCTAAAAAACAGAACATGGCTTTCAAAATTTCTTAAGAGTTTACTGTATAAAAAGGAAAGGGCTTTTATGGAAGGTATCTTACAGGAGTTACAGAAGCTTCAAAAGGACATTAAAAGAGAAATCAGGGCAGGTAAGCTTAAATATAAAGATAAATTAGATACACAGCTCAGGATGAACAACCTGGGCACTGCCTGGGATAGTATGAGGACGGTTGTGGGGCTTAAGGGACAAAGGAAGAGTAGAACTTGAGGGCTACAAATCTGACACATCACTAGCACAGGAACTAAATAAGTTTTATGTCAGATTTGACACACATGATTTCAGTGTCAAACAGTCTTTTGCAATCTCCTCTGTTTATACATTCCTTCAATGATTATAGTGTCATTCACTGCTTTAAATGCTGTAGACCTAAGAAAAGTCCAGGCCCAGATAATAATAGTGGTCCTCTGCTGAAAGTGTGTGCTGAGCATTTAGGTCCAATCTTTTATTATATATTTCGTATGTCACTCTCCCAGCAGAGGGTGCCATCACTATGGAAACAGTCTGCGGTGGTGCCTGTTGATAAGGTTAGCAACCCCCAAACTCTTAATGATTATAGACCTGTTGCATTGACTTCCTTGGTCATGAAGTCCTTTGAGAAACTAATGAAAGCAGAGCTCTTAGCTAAAACAGAACCCCTTTTAGACCTGCATCAGTTTGCTTATATAGCCAAGAGGGAGGTACAAGATGCCACAATAACCCTACTTAATTATCTATATAAACATCTAGAGGGGAGAGGGAATCATGCTAGGTTGCTTTTTGTGGACTTCTTGTCTGCTTTCAACAGCATCCAACCTCATCTGTAAGTTGAGAAATGATTTTGTAATTTTAGTCTTGATTCGAGCTTGGTAAGTTGAAAACTAAATTTTTTTGTCCAAAGATCTCACCGAGTGAGGGTGAATAATAAACTGTCCGGTGTTTTAACATCGTCTACTGGCTCCCCGCAGGGATGTGTTCTTTCTCCTCTGTTGTACATCTTATATACTAATGATTGCTATAGTCAGCATGAAAACGGGCACATTATCAAGTTTGCTGTTGATTCTGTTATTGTCAGCTTACAGGTTGATGATAATAGCAGCAGCCATAATAGCAGCAGTGCCCAAAGTTCCATTTTAATCCCCAATCAGCGTAATATAAGAATGCAAATATTACGTGCTATTAAGGGTCATGACATAGAAATGGTAACATGTTACAAATATCTAGGTACCTTGATAGATAATCATCTTAAATTTTGACATAAACAATGAGTCTGTGTGTAAGAGAGGCCAACAATGGCTCTTAGTAAACTTGTCAAATTCCAGGTGGACAAAACATTGAAGATTTTGTTTTACAGAGCTTTTATAGAGTCTGTTGTGACAAAAAATGCACTTTTAAAGATTGTGAAGTTAATAAGATAACCAGTACGATAATGGGAGTGAAGTTTAGTGGTCTCTCTGATATTTTTAACAAGCAGTTGCTCAACAAAGCTAGGTTTATTAGCCAAGACACCACTCACCCTCTTAATGCAGAACATATATCTACCTTACATTTTAGAACTCCTATAGCATTTAAACAGAGATATAAAAATTCTATTATACCTCTTTCTATTCATGTACTCAACTCGGTAAAAAAGGGATACCCCTTGTCCATATAGTGACCCCTATTTCTAGCTAGTTACCTATTTCTTTTATTTATTTACTTTCTTTATTTATTTCATTTTGTGGTTTGTGGGTGGTCTGTGTTGTATGTTGCATGTTTTGTTTGTTGGTTTTACTGTGGTATATTCCTGCTGCAAACAATTTGCCCCTTGGGGACAAAGAATAACGTGAACCTGAACTTGAACTTAAGTGGATCTCAGGGAAAGAAGTAAAATACAAGAAAATGTAGGATCTAGGCCCCTTAAGGATGTTGTCAAAATACTTCTACTAGTAGAGCAGTAACATGTAAGGGTAAATATCTCAAAACTTTTCATGACTGATATCAGTACTGATGCCTTAACTTTGATACCGATTTCTGAGTGATACTTTTTTCAAAGCCTTCTGTTGAATAATGAGCTGAAAGTGGGTGTGGCTTATTGCAGATATTATAGCAAATTTAGACAGCCACTATTTGAATAAAATATGAAGTAGTGTTGTGTAAGACACCAACAAAAATGTCCTTGAATAAAAGTATGAGTCTGTATGGCAGTAGGAGGTCAGGGAACTCTGAGGACTTGATGAACAGAGTTAGGATCAGGGAGGGCATAAGAAGTTGGAAAAAACAATAAGGCAGGATAGGAGGGATGAGGAGCTTGAGGTGTCCTCATCCCAAACGTTTCATAACTGCTTTTGTGATCACTATATGCTCTTAAAAATAAGTGTGAATGTTTGCATAGTGCCATAGAAGAAACATTTCCTTGTATCCTTTTTTCTATGGCACTATGCAAACATTCACACTTATTTTTAAGAGCATATAGTGATCACAAAAGCAGTTATGAAACGTTTTTAGAGAGCTATTTTTGAGATGTTTGAGAAGGCAGAACCTTTTTACAGTGTTTAGAACCTCCACATCATGTAATAGTTCTTAGAAGAAACCTTAAGTTGTTCAATGTCCTTTATAATATGTGAGGGTTTTGTAGCTTTACAAGGTTTTTCATGCTCTTTTAGATACATTGTTCTTTATGTTTCTCAAATGGTTCCTTTATGGTAACCCTTAAAGATCTAGTTGTGGCTCTTAAAGAGGGTATTAAACTGTAGTTTTTTGTCAAAAGTTCACCAACAGTGCAATGATGTTGTTTTTGGCTAACAAGTTGTCTCTCCTTCTCTTTCTTTTTCTTTAGTTTGTTGTGGCCACCTACAGCTTGCTGGCCCTCTCTGCCGCTGTGTATGTGATGAACAGGGACAAAAACAAGGAACATACTACACCAACACCACCAACATATTAAAAATGCCAGCGTGCATTTTTTCATAAATAAACTATGGGAAATTATGAATGACCTCTATGGTGTGGTATAATTTATTTGTTTCAAAGGCCAAATTCTATCATTTGTATATCATCTAATTCTTATTCTATAACTGTTTACAGCACAATATAATTGGAATAGGTGGGGGTTTGGGTCTCAAAATATGACCTACATAATGTTACATAACCTTTACACATGCAAAGGTGAAGCTATATAATCAGGTAATTTACTTATTTCAAGAAACGATACAGATTTTCAAAAAAATTATTTTTCAAAAAATAAACCTAGAAACAAGCAAGGGACTGAGGAACATTACTGAAAAATGGTAAATCTTCCCAGATGTGGATGAACTACCACATTTCTAGAGATAACAGCGGACATTCAGTATCTTACAAAAGAACTTAGGCAAACATCTAAGGAATTACAGGTCTTACTAGCCCAAGATAAAAGCTTTCAACCTCACACTGAAGCAGAAATTTCTCTTTGGTTTCATGATGATTGGTTCTGAAAGTTAATCTTTGTTTTTTAGCTTGTTGATCCTGACAGCAATTTCCACTATTACCAAAGAATGTAGAAGTACTGTTTATGGAAGGTTCCTCATTTCTCATCTTTTTCAAATCTGCTCTTTATACTCTGTAAAAGTTGGAATAGATATTTTATGGTCATAGAAAAACACTGAACACTGCTGCACAAAACAAAACAGCTCAAAAGAGTAGTTCATTGTCTTTTGGGTGTGTGCAGGGCTGTCTCTGGCTTAAAGCAGAATGAGAAACTGTTTAGGTCCCCAGTAAACCTTGAAAGAAAAGCATTTTTGTAGAAAAACATTTTTTTGATGAAAATTAATGGAGTACTAATACTTTTTCTATGCTTGCTTACAGAACAGTAGAATTGGGATGGGTGGGGGTTTGGGTCCCAAAATGGGACCTAATGGTATACCCTTAATGAGAATGCAGACACTTTTTTACATAACCTTTTGTAAGTCTATAGAGAAAAATGTAGAAGAATGTAGAAATGCTGTGTATGGAAGGTTCCTCTTCTCTCTTTTCTTTTTACCAGCTCTTTATACTCTTTAAAAGATTATGGAAATAGAAACAATATAACCCCAAACACTGCTTCACCACTGGTGCCATAGTTCAACAATTTCCAAATGAACACAGGGCCTGATTGTCATACGATCATATATGTAAATGGGGAGTGCTGCAAATAGAGTTCCCCATCTGTTGTTGAGAGACTGTGACCAAAGATTTAGGTAATTGTGTTTTTTGTTGATATTGTTGGTCATTTGATATATCAGTTGGTCCCTGTTTAGTTATCCAAGTGCACAATGAACTGTGGGCAAAAGAATGCGAAAGTTTTAAAGAATGCTGAGGTTCAGTAAACAACAATGCCAACCAAAGATCTCAGCCAACAAAAGAGGTGACAGTAGCTGTGGTTAATGTATGGAACCATTGTCCGCACTCATGTTTCTCTGAATAAACGATGGGCTGCACACCACAACTTTTCTTTCAACCTTAAGCAGAATCTGCTGAAATTCTCGTCCTGAGTGTTTGCCCAGGAAATTGCAAAACAAGGTTGAATAAAGAGGATATGGTTAGCTGAGCCACAATGAGGTGTGGTTTGTTGCTATGCACTTTAACAACCGCTATTTTTTCACTTTCATTTTGTAATTGCAGCTTAACAAATTACATGTCTGTGGCAAACAATCAGTGTTTACAGTCTACAATATATTTGTAACTTACATGTAACTTACTGTTGGGGCCTAAAAATGTGTGAAAGTGAATGTACATGAATCTAATACTTGAAATGAATCTAATACTTGTCTTTAAGTACTCATATAGTTTGTTTAATTTTATTTATCTTAATTGATTAAGTATTTATCTTAATTGATTTCTCAATTGTTTTCTCCTCCACTGTTTTCTCCTCCAGAAAGAGGATAAGGGTTAAAGGAGGCTGAGCATCAAAGAGCAAAATTAAAAGTGTGGTATGGGTGGTGGTGGCCTAGTGGTAGGATACTTGCCTCTGGAATAAGAGGTCGTGGGTTCAAATCCTACCTCTAGCACACCACCACTGGGTTCCTGAGCAAGACCCTTAACCCCAAGTTGCTCCAGGGAGACTGTCCCCTGTAGTTAGGGAATGGAAGTCGCTTTGGATAAAAAGCGTCTGCTAAATGCTGTAAATGAAAGCACATGTAGCCTTTTTATACCTGGCCCTTTAAAGAACAGGTTACATGAAATGTGTATGTATGTAAGACTGAAAGCTTTTGCATTTATTTGGAATCTACTCCTCCACCTGTACACAAGTGCTTACTTAATGTATATTACAATATAATTAGTGTTAAGGATGTTACATTAGGTAAGTGCCGGTAAGTGGCCATTCAGTATGAGAGAACTCTTTATGTGACTTAATCATATTTTAACATATATCACTCAACACAAAACTTCACAATTGTAATTCTGTTATTATAATACAGCATCATAACAATGTTACAACTTGCTTCATGATTTAATTTTTTGGTTTTATATAAAATTGCTTATCAACCTTAGCCATGTAGACTAAATATATATATTAATAGGGCTGTAACGGTACATGTATACGAACCAAACCGTCACGGTACATGGGTCATGGTTCGGTACATGATGTCGTACGGAGAATACACGGTACAACGGAGAAAACGTGATTGAAGTAATACAGAATCACAGAGGGACCAAAAAGCGCAAGTAAATCATAAACCTGGGTCGTAGTGTGTGTTTACTGGTTAATACACTGCTGTTTATTTAAAATAAATGAAAACAAATCAAGCCTCATTCTTTAGCACTTTTTGTTGCTTAACTTCGCTGTATCGTGAACCATACAGAATCGTGATGTCAGAACTATAGTGTGAACCAAACCATGACCTTTCTGTACCGTTACACCCCTATATATTAATATTCTAAACTTACACAAGGGTGGTAGTAGCCACATGCCTATGAACCCAATGACCACAAATTTGAAGGTTCAAACAAACTTTCTACCACTGTCCTGTTCAGCAAGACACTTAACTCTCAGCTGCTCCAGAAGGACTGTTCCTGTAACTAATGATTGTAAGTCGCTCTGGATACGGGCATCTGCCAAATGCCACTTTACATTACTTAATATTAGCTACTCGTAGTTAATACAGTTTTAGCTGCTTGTGTACTTGAGGCTGCCAACAAAACCTTGACATCTTCCAACTAGAGTTGGCCCGATACCGCTTTTTCACGTCCGCTACCTGTATTGATGCTGTAAAGTATCTGTTGAAACCAATACCAATCTAATACTGTTATAAAAGTCCAGTTTCTACACAAATATACTTCTACACAGATATTTTATGCAGTGTTTGGGTGCAGGAGCCTGTACTTGAATTCCTACATATGAATTCTCTGAATTTACTTGAGATGCAGCTTGGCTGCTCATCTGTGTTCCTTGCATACTCATGTGTGTGTCTCTCTTTACAGAATGTTGATCAAAGTTTAGTTAAGAGTTAATGTGATCATTCAGGCTTTTTCCCATATCTGATTCAGTGATTTTGGCCTGTAATGGGTGGATACTGATAGTGAGCATCAGATCAGCACACCCTTACTGGCAACCCTTGTTAGATAATATGATTGAATGGTAGTTCCACACTAGTTCTTTCACCAGATCTCTGCACTGACAGAGCTGGGAACTGATTCTTTTTTCCATTTGCATGAGATTTCTCTACAAAGGTTTGATTATGTGCCACAATGTATATTATATAAAAAGTTCATTGCATTGAGGCATGTTCAGGCAAGAGCAATCATATTTGTGTCAGATGTTTTAGTTTATAGCATATTTGTCCAAACTTGCATACTGAACACTTTCACATTCGTTTCCAAATGTGCAGTTCATTTTTGTAATGTCACTACTCAACTTTTGACATAGTAGAAAATGGTATATACTTAGTTGTTGACTGAGCTGAAAGAAAGCCAACATGAGGTGAACAAACCTGGAGATCCACCCTGCAGCACAACTGACCTTTCCATGCACAAATGTATTCTTTTGTACCAAATGTTGGCAAAAATCTCATTCAGCCTAAATAGACATTGTCCCACACAAATCTCAAATGTTTTTGGCCCTGCATTAGTTTTTTCTTATTTGTTAATAATTGAATCGTTCACTGACTTTGAATGTATTGCTGTAGCTCAAGGCACATTGTCACACTTTAGTTTTTTTGCCATTATGTCAGTTTGACATATGACAGGTAGTTCAAAGAAAATGCTTTCAGCAAATCCCTTAAGAGTAGCCATGCCACAGTAGAGAGTTTTGTAGGCTACAATATTAACTTGGCTAGATGGCAATGTTAAAGCAGCAAACCTTCTTGCTTAGACTATCAATGATATGTTTATTCTTAAACATCAAACTACACCTCTTCTATCTTAGAAGTGTGGCCTCCAGGACGAGGACTGAGAGGCACTAATGTAAGGTATTGTTTCATAAGGTTCTCTCCAATTTATGAAGAGCTCAGTTGTGCAGCCACACAGTGACACTCTACACTCAAACAACTTGAAGCTAAAGATTCACTGGATGGTGCTCTCTTAAAAATGAGTGTGCCAGAAAAGGTTTTTCATGTAATGCCCTCGGAGAACCATTTTTGGTTTCTTAGAGAACCTTTCAATCACTAGTCCTTAAGTTAAGCATTTTTGTAAATGGAATGTGAGGTTCTTGGAACAGAAATATTTGTAAACATTGTACAAGGATTCTTCATACCTCTGAAAGATTTTTCACACTTGCGGTCATTTACAAGAGTGGTACTTTTAGAGCGTAAAAGTGGGGCATGCCAAAGATTGATGAGTTTACAGCAGGAGGAGGGATTACAGCACAGTGTGGTGATTTTCCTGCTTTGATACACAAACTCAGCAGGAAAATTAGCAAACTGTGCTCGACATTGGCCCTTCAGGACTGTGAGCTGGGAAGGTGGTGGTAAAATATGTACTGGGTGGTAAAATGACTGAAGTTTCACTAAGCAACATTTACTTTGTAAGATTTCTTGCAATAAGCAAAAAAAATGTTCTTCACATTACTACATAATTTAAAACTTGTTGAACAACAATCAAAACAATGTCTTGTGATAAGTGAAAAGGTCCTGATTTACATTTAAAGGTCCTCAGTCTTTGTGCTTATGAGTAAAACTGGTGATGGTAATTGTTTTATGGTCATTGTGTTTCTTATCAGAGAAAAAATACGATTTATTGACTTGATACAAGGTAACTTCACTTGCAAAGCCAACTTTTTTCCCCTTTCTTTGTACTGTAGTGTTTCTCTTTTGTGCAAGCAGACTTAAACAAAACTCTTGGCTGTAAACCAAACAAAATCCCACTCAATGTTGGTTGGATTTGCTGTGCAGAAGGCAATTCACCAATGTTTTAAAATATAAATGAACATGTCAGTATTCCTCACAGTGCTGGTGAAAGGAACTAGATGTTTGAAGAATGTATTACTTCTAAAAGCTAAAAAGTAAAATTAAATGGTTATGAATTAATTTACCATAGTTTTGAGAAGGTTTAGATAATACATTTGCATAATTTTAAAAGGCCATTCATGATTGAGAGATATCTGCAGGGTAATATACTCTCCTAAAACTTATTAAGTTTTGTTTGTTACAATTTGTACTATTCATTTACTATTTTTTTATCAGCAACATTCTGTACAAACACTAAGGAGATCTGTGTGGGTTCACTGGTGTATTTGGCTGGTAAATAAAATGGATATATTTGTGTTGTAGACATTATGACAATTGTGAGTGGTTCCATTCACCAACACTGTAAACAAATGATTCGGTAAGTTTTTTAAAATTTTTACAGTGCACCATTTCATGCCAAACCCTGAATCACTTTGTTGTCAGTGAATTATGTAGAACATTTGAAAAATGTGGGGAATTCCCCTTTTGGTCACAGAACTCACGACTTGTTTTGTTACCCTGCTTGATGGAGGGCAGATGGTGGCCTAGTGGTTAGGGCGTTCGCCCTGCGATCAAGAAGTCGTGGGTTTGATTCCCAAGACTGCTAG
>JBBJLS010124390.1:0-17403 GCA_037577275.1 Bryconaethiops microstoma | reverse complement strand
ATACATATTTAATCACTAGCAACATTCTGTTCACTTAGCTGCCACAGAAGTTTTACGGGATTGTTTGCCCTGTGTGCGCTTCTCCACCGACCTACAGACACACACACACACACACACACACACACACACACTAGAGTAGGTCCGTCACATGACAGCGTCTCCAGAGGGAGTGCAGTTCCGCCTTCGTTCCCTGACAGAGGTGAAAGAGGCGCACAGGCGTTAGCAGTGTGTGAAAGGGTGTATGAGTGTGTGTGTGTGTATGTAGACTCCCCGCACTGCGGCTACCCCCCCCCCTCGTCATGCTGTCTCGGGTACGCTCGGTGGTCTCCTCCGTGCTGGGCGGTGTGATGATGTCCTCCGGCGCGAGCGCCCCCGAGCCCCGTGCGGATCTGCCCCCGCGCTTCACCTACTGCAGGCCGGACTTCCTCAGCCTCAGCCCGGACGAGGTGGAGTGCTCGGCTGATCACATCTCGCGGCCCATCCTCATCGTGAAGGAGACACACCGCCTGCCTTGGTCCACCGGATACGCAGAGTGAGTACACGCTCATCACCTGCACGCGGCGGGATGAGACCACCACCCTCGAGCACGCGCTCGCTATAATAAGACGGGCATGAGATTAATTCACAGACTGCATAACGCGATCCGTGCTAACACATTGCGGAATGTTCGTTGTCACACACGCAGCATCCATTCCTGCACACTCGTGATTCATTGGCCAGCCCAGCGTTTGTGGGGACTCCATTATTATTACGATTATAATAATATTACATCACAGCCTGTTTGGACTGTGCAGGTATTCACTGCTGGACTGAGTCACATTCAGGTTACTGCACCGCTGCACTATAACGCCTCAGCTGACTTCTTATACTGCCAAATTCCACCATTTCTGGGTCATGAAAACGGAGTCTGGGCTTTATGGTTTAAATCATCTTTATTGGACCAGTGCAGCAGGGCTGTGGCCTAGTGCTGTGATTGCATCAGAGAGCCCAGGTTTGAACTGTGACCTCGTCACTCATGTCCAGTCTGAATGATGTTTGCTAGACACTGTCTAGATCCAGGGTGTCAAACCTTCTCCACAAAGGGCCGGTGTGGCTGTGGGTTTTTATTCCAATAAGCAGGAGCCCACCCGATTCCTCTTGGTTTCAGTCTTTAAACAGTTAATTAGGTGTTCCTACTTGTTTAGAACGAAAACCTGCAGCCACACCGACCCTGTATGGATAAGATTTGACACCCCTGGTATAGATTATGGGCCTCAGAGCTTTCACATCAGTATTGGAGCTGATCAAGGATTTTGCCAGGCTGAGTGTTTAGTGGTGTTTTCTGGAAGCACCTGCTCTTACTGTTGAATACTCCAAAACATTATTCTGTGCCAGCAAAGCACTCATGTGCAGAGACTGAGCTGTGCACTACAAATGCAAGTTTCAGTCAGCAGCAGGGGGATGTTACTCTAATAGGGCTATTAGTGGGTGGTCAGTGCATTGATTGACCAGACGTAAGTGAAAATAGTGCTCGTAAATTTAAAAACATACACCCGATAAGCTTTTTTGCAGCTGAAGTGGTTTTTGCATCGGATCATTGACTTTATTGACTAATGGGGAAAATAAAATGTCAGGTAGAATGTGCAGTTAAGACACACCCATAAACCATGAGGCTGCATTGCTTCTTCATGCCCATCACTTAACTGTGTCTTACCTGCTGAAGGCTGCTGTTTATGTCTGTTAGCAGCTTCCTCAGTTCCGCAACTGAGTCAGTCCATTACAGTGATGTAATGTGTGTCATAGCTTCTGCTGTTTCGTTCCGTCAAGACAGGACGCTTGCAGTGTTTGCATGTACGAAGTGACTTTGTACTGTATCTGTGCTCTGACCTCCTCCTTCGCAAGAGAGGTTTAGATGCAGCCAACCATGTAATCTGACCTGAATGACCAGGAATAATTGGATCAAACTGAGATGGAACAGTGAAGATTGCAGTCAGCATCTGAGCAGCCTCTCTGTCCTTGAGGGCTTTATTTCCTGATTGAACGTTCGAGATGGGGTTTAACAAATGCACAGAAGCAACTGGGTCGTTGTGGGATGTGAGGTGGGATGTGCAGTGGAACAGCGTGGGTCATGAGCAGAAACGGCCCTGTTCTCACTTCCCCTATAACTGTGATTTAGAAGAGCAGAAGTTGTTTTGAGAATGTTTTCATATGCCGAACAATGTAATATTAAAAGAATCTGCTTCCCAATTGAAGGAGTATGATTCCATAATTTCTTCCACAATTTTTCACTTATGCTTTATTTAGCATGGACAGTTAACCCACTGTGCCATTCTTTAGACCAGAGGAAAAGCTAGAGCACCCGCAGATACAGGGGAGAACATGCAAACTCTACAGAGAAAAGAACGTGTCCATCCAGCCAGGACTCAAACCTTTTAGGATGAAAACTGTCCCCTAAAAAGTATTATTTTCTCAATGCATTGACTGTATTGTTAAATTTGCTTTTCAACAGGAGAATGTCATTCTGTAGAAGATTTGCAACTAAGCATTAGTTCTTTCTCCTGCTCTGTTCTTTAGGGTGATTAATGCGGGTAAGAGTGCTCTTAATGAAGATCAGGCCTGCTGCGAGGTGGTAGAACTGAGGAAACGGCTGCAGACCCATCCAGCCCAAATTACACTCCAACTCATAGGAGACGCTCCTCCTTGCCCAGCACAGAAGCTCTGGACGTTAAGGAGAACACTCTGACAAGCCTGGAAAACCTTGTGAGTACATTACTAACTCTACTTCAGCACTGTTATACCTTGCCTTTTCATTAACACGCATTAATACATGTGTATTAATTAAAATGATTCATGGGAGCTCAACTTTGATGTTTCCTCTTTTTTAACTGACCATTGGTTGAAAGCATTCTCTAGTAGTCTCTAGTAATTATGTACTTCATATATTTGTTGTTGTTGGGATTAGGGAAAGTAACGTATTAGAGACTGTAGACGCCAAAGAGTAAATTATATCAATGATGGGTTTATTTAAATCAATAGAATGTTTTTTAAAGCAATGAACAACATATCTAAATGATAAAACCTGACCTTAAAATAGTAAAAACAATCATACACATATGCACAATTTTTTTATCTTGAGATAACAGAGAATGTGTTTAGCGTTATCTGTTTGTTCACTGTGTTTAAGTTCAGTATATGTGTATGCTCATGTATTTATTACTGTGTGTTTAAAGCAGGAAGAGGAGGTCATGTACTTCCACTACTGGGCTCTTTTTGATGGACATGCTGGTTCAGGTGCTGCTGTCTTTGTGTCTAAGTTTCTGCACCTACACATTGAGGAACAGCTCCAGGGTGTTTTGGAGATCCTGCAGAAGCCCTCTCTCCAGCCCCCCACCTGCCTGGGTGAAGAGAACAGCCTCCACGTTCACCCCTCTGGAGGGTCGTCTCAGCGAGCTCTGTCCAGAGCAGCCTCCCTGCGCGGGGCTGCGGGGGCTCCAGGCTCTCCTAACACTGTGGCTCCACGCTTCTTCATGGAAAAGAAGGTGACACAGGAGAGCCTGGTGATCGGGGCAATCGAGAACGCATTCAAAGAGATGGTGAGTTTTAAAAACAAGGATAATGTGTAGAGCCATCACGATTACTCACTTTAACTCGATTGCATACTTAAAAAAAAAAAAAAATCATAAAGTTTACTTTGTTGATAATGCAGTGTTAATTGTTTTTAGTTTTAAGTTTTAGTTTTCAATTCTCCTGCTGTCCCAGTCAGTAAGAAACATTTTGTGATTAACTTTTGTGTAATTGTTCCAATTAATTCTATTTTTTAAAAATTATTTTACAAAGCCTGATTCCGTGCTGTTAGTAAAGAACGAATGAGAAGCATTAGCGTAAACCAAACGAAGGATTTCACACTTGTGACCACTAGATGGCAGGCAAAGTTTGATTTGTGTGCAGGTGCATGGACTCCCATTTCGAACACCCTGTATGTAAACAAGTATTTTCAAATACTTACCTTTTTACTGGGGAATGTGTATCTGCAGGACAAACATATTGCCCGAGAGAAGAACGTGTATGATATCTCTGGAGGCTGCACAGCTTTAGCAGTGGTCTCTTTGTTGGGAAAGCTTTATGTGGCCAACGCAGGGGACAGCAGGTAAGACTATTTCTCTTTGACACTGTGTAAACTCGTAGCTGCTGTTAGGAAATATATGTTGACATTGGGCTCTTTCTTACACAGTTATTGGTGGGAAGGTTGAACCTGACCTCTTTCACTGCTCTGAGACCAGTGTAATTTCCTGCACTTGCATGGACTTTAATTAGTCCTACTCTTTCTTTGCCAGGGCCAGTATCCTGCGTGGTGAAGAGATCATCCCTATGTCAAGTGCCTTCACTCCAGAGCAAGAGAGACAGAGACTTCAGTGTTTGGTGAGGACATGGGCATACAGTCAGCTCACAATTAATGAATTTACATTACAGCATACTGGCATATGCTTTTATCCAAAAGACTCTTATTGGTGTAGTGTGATGAGCTGCCCAAGTAAGAAATCGAACTCCACTCTTCTGATTGGTATTCAATTCAATTTAATTTAATTCAATTTTATTTATATAATGCTTTTTACAAACAAGTTGTCACAAAGCAGCTTTACAGAATACAGGTCCGAGCCCCTAGTGAGTAACCCAAAGGCGACAGAGTTGAGGAAAAACTCCCTCAGCTGGAGTGAGAAACCTCTGGAGGAACCAAGACTCAAAAGGGGCACCCATCCTTCTCAGGTTGAAAGAAAGAAAAGAGTCTTTATGGAGATAAATAACAAGAGAAGGCCTTCATATACAAGATTATTGACAGACAGTTAATCTATGGAACCACTAAGTGTCCATAGAGGTACATTTTGTTGGAAGAGTAACTGAGAGTCTGTAGTCCATAAACAACAGGATCAGGAGCAACATTCTCTGCTAGAGCTTTAAGCAGCAGTTGCCCCTAATTGGGGGAGGAGCATGTGTGGAGTTGTGAGCTGCTGAAACCAGTCTAGGGCATTTTGGCACAGGGCCCCAGTGATTGCAGACCCGGGAAGGTGGGAACCTGGGGTCCCAAGGTGATCAGTTGGGCTAGGCAAACTGATCACTGATCAGCAGTTCCCTCAGACAAAGAAAACAGAGAAGAGAGCTTGGTAGGCTGTGATGTTATCCATGACCCTAACCTACCAACCAAATAATATATTTGTTCATTCATTCATTTTCTGAGTCATGTATCCTAACTACAGTTGCGTTGGAGTACTGAAGCCTGTTTCAGGGCTCACAGGGTGAAAGATGGAGAAATATCCTGGAGAGGTCACCAGTCCTTCAGAGTCAGCCTAAAATTCCATACAAAATTCTTAATTTGTCGATTGAAAAAGTTTTAAATTCATGTTCACTTTAGAGGAAACCAGGAAAACACTAGGAGACAATTTAGCAGTAAAGTAATTTGGTGGATTTGAGCTAATACAGTTAATGCTGTAAACTGGTATTTATTTCTTATGTATAATTAAAAGGGGGACAAGAAGTTAGGGTTAAATTAGAGAAAGTGATAACTGTTTGAAGTCATTTTTAAGTCAGTTTTGAATACAGTAAAAAATTACAGTTTTGTACCACTTAACAACTTGTTGCTTAGCATAACAAACATATAAGGACATGATTAAAAAAATGGATAAACAGAAATCAGGATGGGAGAGAAAATGTTAGATGAATTCATGTTTGCTTGATGTTCTCCATAAGTGCAAGCCTTCAAACATGACAGTTATGTAAAATGTAGAATTTTCACAGACCTGTAAATCTGCTTTCTAAGCTGTTTACACTAATGAATCAGAATCAGGAAACTTTATTTATCCCGGAGGAAATTGCTTAATGACCAATGAACAGATACCACGGCTGGGTTTTGCGTAGAATTGGTGAAACATCTATGTCAGAGAGTATTTCTTGGCCAACCTGACTGGAAAGGCCAACGTTGCCAATATTGCATGTGTTGAGAAGATGAAGCTCAATTGCAACCACCGAAAGCCAGAAGAAAATGACAGCACTGAAGAGAAAGTCTAATATCTGTTATTGTTGTTCCTACTGCTTGGCTCACGTCTGTCTTGTTTGTTATTGTCTGGATTTTCTCCAAAGTCTCCTGGGTAGATGAACTGTACGTTTTCTGTGGAATGTACTCCATAGCAATGAAACAAGCAATGAAAAAAAACACCTTTGAGTTTTAAATCAGTCATTTTTGAAGAGATTCTAAAAATGTTTCCAGTACTCGCAGGCCAAAAACTCATAAAAGCCCTGAAGCTTAATAAACTCTTTGAAGCCTGAAGTTATTGCGAGGACTCTGAGCCAGTATGTCTGGCCATGTGCCCTGCAAGCATCTTGGTGCTAACTATCCTGGCAATCTTGGGACAACTCTGAGTTCACAGTGTGAACCAGAACATGATGGTCTTTTATCAGATGGTCTTTGAGAGCCTAATTATATACAGAATCACAGCTTGGTTTGGTAGCCATTCTGTGCAACTGAAGTCAAAACTAGTCCAGCTCATACATGGAAGATAATTGGTGTGAGACAGCATCCACGCCTGCAGTTGCTAAGGCAAGCCACCAAGATTGTAACTGATCCATCCCATGTACTACACAAGTACCAGCTACTGACATCAGGGAGGAGATATAAAACAAAATAATATAGTTTAAATACATTTCAAAACTCATCACTGCTTAAGTCAAAATTGTAAATGGTGACATGTAATAGAGCGGGAATTGAAAGAACTTTTTTCAGCTGCAGTGTTTTAATCTATTCGTATAAATGATTTATAGATATTATTGTATATATGTTTTTTTTTTTTCTCATGTATTCGTTATCTTTTTAAATGGATGTTCAGATGAAATGATGTTCAGGATGCCTAAGCCCAGTTTCCCAACAATGTGGGACAATAAAGTGAATCTTGAATTAGAAAGAATGTTCAAAATTATATTCACCCACGTGACGTACCATGTTTTTTTCCATTACAGTTCTTTTGTGAAAATCTTAAACTCAGCCTTATTCAGTTTTGCTCTGGAGTAAAGATATGCTGTCAGTGCAGTAGACGAAGAGATGTCCTGGTCTTTATACTTTCCTTTTTTCTCAAGGCTTACATGCAGCCCCAGTTGTTGGGGAATGAATTCACACACCTGGAGTTCCCTAGAACGGTTTGCAAGAAGGAGGTGGGAAAGAGGATCTTGTACAGAGACTACAGCATGAAGGGCTGGTAAGTGGACATCACTCACAGGATTTGCTCTTTCTGATATTTTGGAATAAGGAGGATTTTATATCTGCATTGCTATATTAATGGGTGTATTATATCTACTTGACTCTACTTGACTGGTTTCATTAGTTAAACATTTGAAAATATAATTAGAGCAGGCCCAGAACACTAGCACAGTCTTATCCAGAAAGGCCTGGTCTGGGTACAGGCTCTCATTCTAATCAAGTAGTAGCTCACCTGATTCCACCTGTTTAATCAGTTGGTCTCAGGGAGTATTATGGCACTGTTTAGGGACCCTGTGGAAAGTAATGCAGCCCAGGTGTTCTCCTTTTCATTTGCTGGATCCTTTAGCCACACCAGCCCAGTTGTAATTCTGAATGAGGTTTAGAAGTATGAAGGTTTTGATCTGTCAAACGGTTATTTTTTTTTCTTCAATGTTAAACAACTTGTCTATAATTATCTGCAATGGGGAGCTCTGATGGCTTTTTTTATAGAATGATCTGATTAAAACATAGAAGGTGAAAGAAAATGATGACAAATGCTGTGGATTTTAATTTCTGTGTGCTCCTAATCTGTCTGATATATGTAATCAGCGTCTAAGAGAATTCAGACTCCTTAGGAAAGCAGTGCATCGACAGCAGGGATTCTTTCTGCCCCTTTCATTTTTTATTGTCTTTCCCTTAACAGACAAGAGATAGTGAGAGTAACTGTATAGATGAGGTGCTGTTGTGAGTGATTGGTGGAAGTATGTGTGTGTGTGTGAGAGAGAGAGAGAGAAAGATGGAGAGAGAGAGAAAAATGAGTGTACATAGATCACAGTAGGATGTACAAGGTTTGTACATGCTACTGTGATCTATGTACACTCTGAATTAAAGATTGTCCATTAGATAAACAGCTGTCCTGTTGATTTAAGACAGTGTCTTTCTCAAGTGAACAGAGATACGGCTATTTATGCCCTTTAAGTTAGCATATGTTAGCATAAGTCCTAAACAATAAATTGCTTTTCAGTTTTTGGTATACTAGAATTAGGTAAATTGTGCAGTAGATCAAGCTGGTAACATCTGCAGTGTGCAGAGCATTGAGGGGAAAAAAAGAAACTAGATTTTAACTGAAGTCCTTTTGTTGTTTTATTGTATTCTTATTGTCTGTTGACGATGAAAAGTTCTCTCTCTGTGTACAGGGCATATAAAACAGTCCAGGAGGATGACCTGAAGTTTCCTCTGGTGTTCGGAGAGGGGAAGAAGGTGAGTGTCAAGCTCACTGCTGACAGAATTATTAGCCTGTCATTTACTTTGAGATAATAAGGAACCTTCATCAACTCTTTTGGCTGATGGGGACTTTAAAGTCCAAGGAGTTTTGGAACATTCTTGACAGAATGTGGCCATATATATATATATTATACACACACACACACACTTGATGCAACATTGCAAACATTGTATGTCTTTGAGACATGGTCCTGGAGCCTCTCTGCCTTGCACACTTTGTGTTTTCTTAGCACACCCACTTCAGCCCAGGAAAGGAATATTAATGAGCTGATTAGTTGGTTTAGGTGTGTTGGGAGATGGAAAAATGGCTCAAATGTTTAGTGCAGGGGGTCTCCAGGACCAGTTCCAGGAACCTTTGCTTTAAGACACAACAGGGACTTGTTAATTAGTTATAGTTGAATCAAGTGTGCTGTAATCTTGTGTCCTAAATACATCTCTATGTTTGAAGTATATATCCCAGAGAGGTCTTTTAGATCTGCAGGAGCTGCTCAGCTAGTGGTGAGAAGTGGTTAGTTCTGACTAAACCTGGTGAAATGGTTAGTCACTGTGCTACTTACTGCTAGAGCAAACTGCTTCGTTTTAAAAAGTAGCTAAAACCAGCACTGTCCTCCTCTGCCTTCTTTTAGACATCTGCACTTCTGTTGCACTTTCAATTTTCTTTTCTTGATTTTCTGTGTATTCATTTATTTTTTCCATTATTTTATTGTTCTATTCCTGTGCTATATAAATAAACGTGACTTGAAGTGTTCAGCTTTTCAAAACTGCCAGTATGCAGAGTTTCTACATTGGTCATACTGCCTTTTAATACATTCTGAAATGGTCTTGTTGGATGAATGTGACTCCCCAGCAGAGCTCACTGTAGAGTAGTAGAAAAGTCATACTATACATGACTCAAGTAATTTCGCTCTTATCAAAAACCACCTTTTTATCTTAACAGTGAATTCAGTGCAAAGATCTACAGTCCTTTTAGAGAATGTGCTTTCAGTTCCATCCAAGTTAAGGGGTAGGTACCTCCTGGTTTCACATCATTTGGCAAGTGTCAAAACATCTTCATTTGTTAAGTGAGTGTAGTCCTTGGAGAGTATTATAGAATTACATTGTTGTACTATTGTTCACACAGTGAGACAGTACACTGACACCGTAGCTTTCCTTTAGACAAGAGAAAACAGTGTAGTGGATCGCTACAGAGGAATTATACATCCCCTTCTTTGAAGTGAGAGAGAGGTGGTGCAGATTTCACAACATGGCTTTGCTCTAGTGGAACGTCAGAGCACTTCAAAGCCCACCAGGGAGCCTGCCGGGGCCAATAATGAGCCAAACATCTCAGGATACTTTTTTTGCACTGGAGGACCTGAAGCAACACTTTATAGATTTTTTAAAATTTATTATTTGCTTTGATCTGATCTGAGAACGGTTTTGTGGCATCTGTTGCAATGGATAAAATTGTGTGTGCAGGAAGCTGTGTGGAGATCAGTGCGAAAGCACACCTTCCAAGCACATTATAGACCTCGGGCATCTGCTCAGCATACAGAAGCTCAGCTCTCTCTTTGGCGCCTCTGTAGTCCTACTCCTCTCATGCTGTATTTGATAGGGTTTCAGTGAACTCGTTACCCTCGCAACAGAACCCACAACGATAAGAGTAAAGAGGGGAGCATCAGAGTTCACTGATGAGATGCACGGACCCGACATCAAGTGAAATGTCTATGCTGGAGGTTATGATGTAGCTCCAATTAAAATGCGTAGTAAAGGATCACAGTATAACGTGTGAGGAAACAGGCTGTGAATTATGAATGAATGTTCCCCTTGGGTTGTAGGCACGAATGATGGCCACTATTGGTGTTACAAGGGGATTCGGTGACCACGATCTAAAGGTTCATGGTACAGATGTCTCCATCAAACCCTTTCTCTCCAGCTGCCCAGAGGTAGGATCATTCTTCACCTTTACAGAACTGCCACTGTCATATCAGAACCCCATTTTAGGAAAGGTAAATTATTTTCTAGTGTTACTATTTCACATTTTTATTGCCATTTCACGGCATAAACAACGCGAGATACATTTTGAATTCAAATTCAATGTTATTTCTGTTAATCGGCCATTCAGTTTAATCCACAAAGTGGAAGAAAAATAAAATATTTTAAAATGTTATCAAATAAGCACTAGAAGCGATCATTGAGGCAGTAGCCAACAAAGAAATGATCTACTGATCTGTTTTAACTCAATAGAAGTTACAGTTCTAGAGGCTTATCTTACCAACTCCTACAGTCTGAGACGTGGGAGTCTTTTTTTCAGTAATAGCACACTTTCTTTGAAAAATAAAGAGAAGTCTTAATAGGTTTTGAATATGTTGCGGTTTACTATATCTAAAAAGGAAAGAAGTGAAAATGTTTGACACTTTTGTGATTGTGGCCCCAGCCAAGAGTACATTAAGTATGGATAAAGTCTTCTAATGTCTTCTGTGTTAAATTTAACGGTAATTTAAATTGTAGGGTGTTCCTTTTCCCTGATGCAACCATATGAAGGTATGTGAGCATGACATGTTGGAGCCCTGTTTGGTTGTGGGTTGTCAGGATGTTGGCATTTTGTTCTTGTTAAGGTTTCCATCATTTTGAGTGGGGGAAAAAACTTGGCGGCGTCTTTCAACATGTTCACTTTTAAACAGAGCTGAACTCTCCGTGCCTCCTCTTCAGGCACTGTAGCCCCCGATGGCATGGCAGCATCTCTGCGCTCTGCCTGCACTGCCTGTGAAATCTTCTGAAGCTCTCTTGATCTTTAATTCACAGTTGCACAGAGTTCAGCCACAGTTCAGCCATACAAAGATAACGAAAGCTTAGCTTCTCTGCGTTTTTAATCTTGGAGGAGAACCCCTCCCCCCCCCCCATCTTTCTGCCAGCTTTTTTTTGAGCTGTTTTTTTTTTTTTTGCCATAGTCTGCAAATAGAGTCATATTTTTTTGTTGTTTTGGCTGCACACTCTAGCAGATGGGAGGTTTCAATTCACGTTCTGTCTTTTTTGTTTTTGCAAATGTTCACAATAAAATGACCGTGATGCAAATGTAATGAATTGTGAACAGTCGCTTGCAACTGCTCTATTAATTTTTGTGGTTAGGGCTACATTGGAAAGTGTTTCTGGAATTAGGTGAGGTAATTTTGGCTTGTTGTGAGGTGGTTATTCATATTTTTCAACATCACTTTTTCCATTTAAAAAAAAAACCCAAAAAAACCCACACCTGGTGTCACGTCTCTGTGAGCATAAAATCTGAACAGCTAACTTCACTCACCTTAATTTGCATCAGTTTTATATCCGTGCTAAAAAGCTTCCCAGCAAACAGACCCTTCAGTCACGTTATACACGAACACATTTCTGTCCGTTACCATTATCTAGCGAACAGACAACACCTAATGCAAGATGCCAGGTATTTAAAATTCTTCCATTATTTCTGCTTAGCTAGCTAGCTTGTCTTCTGACAATATGAGCATGCATGATTCATTTTTTAGTGTTGCTTTTCATGGTCATACTCCTTGGAAAATCCAGAATCAAGTCTTTGTGGGTTGTCTTGTGCTTGCAAACAAGGACTGTGGTTCCAATATGAGTAATCCAGTGTAGACCTACAATCATTTTGTTTCAAATTCAAATAATGGCATGATTGTGTTATTGTTGATCATTGTTGCAATTTTTTTGCCTGCTATAATGACCGTGAACTAGAGCTAGACATTCTAAAAACGCACCAGCTACCTAAAACACAGCATGTGCTCGTTTGAATAAAACTGATCTGAAAAATAACATGTAATGGTTTTGTAGGTGAAAGTGTACAACTTGGAGCAGTGTGAGCACGGAGCCGATGATGTCATGGTTTTGGCTACAGACGGATTATGGGATGTTCTCTCCAACCGGGAAGTGGCTGATGTGGTCACAAGTTTCCTTGGAAACTGTGATCCTGACGACCATCATAGGCAAGTTCCCTAATGTGGGGAAAAGAGTACTAGATCAGATTGCAGGAGCTAATGGCCAGTCTGCAAATAAAGGTTGCTCCAAATTAAATAAAGGCATCTGGGTGTAGCCCTGTCACCATGGATGAAGCCTTTACTTGGGTGGGTCTTGTCTCCATGCTGAGGGGGTGTCTAGGTAGTGAGTGGGGGACCTGGGTTAAACAGTATTTTGTCAGAGGAAGAGGGGTGATTGACAGTTTTCAGTCAGGGGGGGCTACAATCCCTTTAAAACAAGTCTAGCTTCACCCCGTGTATTATTAATCCATAGGATTCACTTCTCAGCTCCTCTCTCTGTGAACTTGAGGACAAAGGAATTGACTCAAAACATATTTCCCAAATTAAACATCCTTCACTCAGTTGTAACTTGTTACTGGGCTTAAAAGATATTCCCATAATAAACACTTTTTATTAATTGACTTAACAGAAGGCTTTACTGAAATTTACTAAAATTAATTTAATTCCTTAATCACTTTTTCAGAACTCCCCCGTTAACACTAATCATCCATTATAAACACAGTGGAGTCCGAGAAACAACAATTATAGTCTTTGTAGAAGCTTCCAGTAAAACAGCAGATTTCGGTGGGTTTCCAGGTCACAAGCTAGGGGGCAAAAAAGCGAGGACTCAAGACACCAATTTGAGTTTTGGAGTCCAGACACAATACTTGTATACCATGTGTATAGATGTTTAAACAACTTGATATGAGAATCACCAATAATGGCAAATGGGAGGTTAGGAAAACGGTCATGACAAAAGTGAATGACCATAGTTCATATAAACAGTGCTATAATACTGCCTATGCATTAAATTAACAAGTTTCTCAACAGCTTATCTCTTCCTCTGCTTGTTCAGATATACCATGGCAGCCCAAGACTTGGTGATGAAAGCCAGAGGGGTGTTAAGTGACCGTGGCTGGAGGATTGCCAATGACGCACTGGGCTCTGCTGATGACATATCGGTCTACATCATACCCCTAATGCATGGAAGCAAACCACCACAGCCAAGGTGACCAACGGAGAGCTGAGAAACAAAGGACAGCGAAAGAGGAGGCAGTGAAATTCCCTGACTTGCGATCACACAGCCATTCACAGTGGCCTTTGCTGGCCTTATAGCTTCGAAGATATAGAGCAATCTCAAGAGCGCTCGAGTCCTCACTGGAGGACACTGTAGATTAGTCCTTTTAAACTTTTGACAAAATGTAGAACTCCATACATCAGGACACGATACCAATCACTACTCTCAATAACTGGTAGTTAATTCGCTTCAAAAACTACTTCTCACAGCCTAGCTGTGCTCAAGTCTTCCTATTGCCTTCTGATTATTTATTCTCTTAAGACAGGTGATTTTCTATTTGCTCTTGTCCATTCTGTGAATGGAAGACAAAGGGAAACGTTTGGGATTTGGAATTGGTTATACTGAGAATATTTAAACTGTAAATACCTTTACTCCCCCTTTCCATGATGCAGTCTCTCACATACATTCTGCGAGAGTCCATTTCGAGTGTTTTTTCCCAACACCACAAAGATGAAGAGCGCTTTTTACTCATGGTTTAGGAACCAAGGTCCTGGATGAAAGACT
The DNA here is from genome assembly GCA_037577275.1 of Bryconaethiops microstoma. Classification (NCBI taxonomy): domain Eukaryota; kingdom Metazoa; phylum Chordata; class Actinopteri; order Characiformes; family Alestidae; genus Bryconaethiops; species Bryconaethiops microstoma. Next base: position 3,356 of record JBBJLS010124390.1, on the reverse strand, counting down.
CTTTTCTTGTCAGTTCTGGATGTAAGTGTCCCATGCTAAATCTGAAAGAAAAAAAACAAACAAAAAACAGTGAAATGGTGATTTTAAATTTTGTGATAATTTGCCTTTACATTGACATTGATCAGCCATAACATTAAAAACACTGACCGGTGAAGTGAACATTATCTCCTTACAGTGACTCCTGTCAAGGAAGCCCATCTTGTCCAAAGCAGAGCTACTCTAGCACTAATTACTGAAAGTAATTTTAAAATTAATGCTGTCATGGAGCAATTTAAGAAGCTGAACTGGTCTGATGAACCATGTCTTAGTTTACATCATCTGGACGGCAGGGGACATGTGCATTGCTTACCTGGGGGAGAGATGGTGCCAGGATGTGCTGTGGGAAGAAGGCAAGCTGACAGGGGCAGTGTGATGATCTGGGCAATGTTCTGCTGGGAAAGTTTGGGTCCTAACCTTCATGTGGACGTTACTTTGACACAGCACCTACCTAAACATTGTTGCAAGTCGGGAGCTATCTTGGTAGCACGAGGGGCTGGATCTAATGTTATGGCTGATTGGTGTACTTTCTATGAAGCCTGGTACATCGTAAATATTAAACAGGCACTTCAGATTTGATCATTCCCTTCTAATAATGAAACCACACCCATAAACCAGTAATACCAGTAAACTATGTAAAAGTAGACCAGAATTTTTAAGATACGAGTTGAAATTATTACAATTTAGATTCATCATTACTGTTATCTCCAGGACTCAGGAATATTAATTGTAGTAAGGCAGTATGTTGTCTATAGATCATTACAATGTCAGTGTTTTCAAACTCTGATATAACAGAAGTCTGCAATACACAGATGAGACTTTTACCGACCACTGGATGTTTCATTGTGTCCTGTGACAGGCATTATTTGGTATTTGGATGAACCAAGCAACTAATACAGGCCAATAGTCAACTTGTATTTTATCATACTTACTTGATCAGCTGTTTTACAGAGGAACATGTCTTAAGGAAATGAGGCCAAAAGTTCCTCTGAATTTACCCTCCTTGGATAATGGACTGTTCAGAGATCATATCAAATTGGTTGATTAAATTAACATGAAAAACGTTGTGCAAGTTCTGTAGCTCTTCCTTAAATATTTTGGGGTATTGAATAACCTAAGTACAATTGCACTGCTGGTGCATTATTTAAAGTCATTCATCACTGCAGCATGACACTGGAAATGACTGGTGAAGCAAATAAATAAACTTCTGTAATGCACATCCTGGTCAGAAAGTAGGGTCATATTCTAAATTTAAATAAAAAAATTTAAAAATAAAAAAAAGCCAGTCATGTTTTGAGTAGTCTAACCTACAAAGCATTGTGTTCACTTCATCACTTTTCTCCTGCATTGCCACTCAGCAAGAAGAGGTGTGTGTGGGTGGGTGATCTCAGAGTAGAGCTGTGTGAACTGCTGGGCACCACCAACACACTCCCAAGAGAGAGGCCATCTGGTCAGCACAGCCCGAGTGTGACTACAATAAGACTCATCTGGCATGAGAAGACAGCGTGTGTGCCATGAGCCCTGGCTTTATCATCATCCACACACACACACACACACACACTGTAGGAGGATGGATCCTCAAGGTCACCCACATGCATACTGGCGGAGAGGCCCGAGGGAGGGGCTGTGAGAAATTCTCCTGTGGAAAACAGTCACTTGAGCTATGTGGGCCCCTTAAATTAATGGTTCAGTGAAAAATCAAGTGCTTTTTTTTTTTTAACCATAACAATCAGTCCATTAAGACATGCTTGGTGCCAGAAGTTGGTGTTCGGCTATAAGGCAACAGCAACAGCTTGTTAAATCTTTTCTTTTTGGGTCATGTATACCACTATCTCTCAAACACGTCTTCAGGGACCACCCAGTCCACATGTTTCCTTTATCCCTGTAGGCTGACTGACATACTAAATCTGGGTAAAGGGGTAAATAAAGGTTCTCCTTTGCCAAAGTATTCCTTTAACCCATTTGGTAAATATATATTCATATACTTACCTAAGCTGCATACCGTTCATCGACTTACTGATCACTTCTTCTAGCTTTGTGAAAAGGAAAAGTCGTCTAATACGAGCACACGGCTCTCTCTGAGCTTAGCTTAACATGGTAAAGTTGGATTATTATCACAGACAAGTGTACAGAACATTACAGCGCAAACAGAAAATAAGATGTAATGGTTTAATAAGTGTACATTCCCACCAAGAACATGAAAAGAACAGAAACGTCCTACCACCCCCTACTACCACCACGCACACACCCTCCCTCGAGCTTTTCACGGAACAAACCAACTGGAGATCTATGCACACAGGTTTAACCCTTTTAATGCAAGTGTAGTAGTTTGTATATCGCAAACCTGGGGTCTCTTGTGAACATAGGTGGTCCTCTCACTCATAATTGCCCTTCATGCATACAGTTTTAGGTCTGTGTGCAAGGATAAAACACAACAGGTCAGAGAAAGGCTGCTCTCTTCCTTCATTTCTGAATAAACACCTTTTCAGAAATGAGTCACCTGCAGGCGTACAGCTGCTGCCCACAGCTACGCCCAGATAATCAGCAGGAAAGGTCACGTTTCTCTCATCACAGATGCATCAATCGCTCAGCCTGTAGACAGAAGAAAGGAAAAAAAAGCCCGAAAAGCGAAAATATACGTAAAGATGATCGAGTGAAGTGTCCATTAGGACACAGGCAACACCTGCAACACTCAGTTTCAGCTAATCGTGGCTTACGAAGTAGATACAGACACAGATACAGCAATTCATCCTTATACATGCATCCAGAATCATTAAGGACCCACAAGACCCCAGGGTCCTTTTCAAGCCCCCCTGCTCCGGCTGAAGTTGATCACCAGCACTAGCAAGGCAGTAGCTTGCGCAGTCACCTCCATACGGGCAATCTCACATCCCAACCAACAGCACAAACTACTACCTCAGCCAGGACATGGCAGGCTGCGGAGAGCCTTGCAGGGGTCGATCCTTTCCTCCGGACGGGCTGTGGCAGGTCCCCTGCTCATCCGGATGAACACCAGATTCTCCTTCACTGCTCCAGAGCGGTTTACTCGCTCTCCCTCTCTTCTCACATCCGATTGGCTGATCGAGTAGCCAATGGAACGAAAGAGAACCCCGCCCACCCCTCTTCTGCTCGAAGCAAATTTTTCTACACCCACCCCAATCTGCCCACCTCCCCTCCTGAAGCAGATTATTCTTCTCACTGCCCTGGTGACACACTCCCCTGCATGCATGGCTTTTATTTCACACAAATTATTAATAAATAATAATAGAATCTCTATCTCTCTACATTATATATATATATACATACACACACACACATAC